>ARYC01001714.1:0-55259 GCA_000711775.1 Oxytricha trifallax
CCACGCTGCTGTAATTGAAGCTACCCTTGAAGGCAGGTATTTAATGAAGAATGCAAGCAAGAACTATGGAATTTACTTGTTGAATGAAGCATAGGGTTGAGGCACAGACATTTAAACGAATGATGAAATCAATCAAAATGGGGGCTCATATTTAATTATCGCTGATGTTTTTACAAAAAGATCTGAAGAATAAATCATTGGTAGGATTGGTAGGCTCAACACCAAAGGTAGATGGCAGATAGTGTTATATAAACTAGCTTCTAAAAGTAGTGCAGAGCAGCTGCTCGTAGTGGAGTAAAATGAAGCAGACCTTAATCTTGATCGCAAGTACAATTTGGTATAATCAATTTTGTAAAATCAATAAGAAGCTATGGAAAATTCAATTGAATCAAACTTAGTGCCTCAAGAATAGATAACTGCAAAACTTTCCAATAAGAATGAGGATGATAAGAAGGTACGAGAAATTGTTGAACACCTTATAAGGCTCACTGAGAAATCTTATAACGAAGCAATCCATCCAATTGAAGAAGAGAAGAAAGAAAAAGTTGAGGAACTTAAAGAGGCTGTCTGAGTTGAAGAACCAACTGAATAAAGTAAATTGGGTTTTTATTAACCAACTCTCATAGAGGTAATAGAAGAGAAGATGAGTTAAATCCAGTGCTGCAAAACAAACCGTTTGAAGAGGTATAGAAATTGGTGCACAAGAATTTAAAGCGGTAGCACCATGAGATTACTAAGGCTCAAAGCAGAGAGAGATCCAAAAGTAAAAGCAGTACTACAAGTTCAAAGAGAAGATTAGTGTAAGGGTAATAAAAGCTTGGCTAAATCAAAGAATAAAATAAGACTTGAGATCTTTATACTTGTCGCAGGGCCAGAGATAAAACATTCACTTGCACTTATACAGAGCTGCCAGAGAGTGAAGAGACAATTGAAAGATGGTTGAAGGCGGCCTCTAGTGAGAGAAGGCACTTTAAAAACGACATAAATCACAAAAATCCAGAGAGAAAACCAAGATTAAGAATATGAGATTTATCTTAATTTTTTTAAGCAATTCACCAAATTCAATCTATTAATAGTATATAGAGATTCATGAAGGAATAGAAGCAGCAGCATTCAAAATCTGAATTTCTTAGCTGCGCAAAGCAAGCTCAATCAGTTTTATTGAGCATAAACTGGTCTCTCATCTTGAGTAAGTCAAGCAACTCACTTTCCATATTGCCATGTTCTTGTTTCAACTTTTAAGTTTACTGCAAGAAATCCTGCTTATCTTATTTTAAAGCTTATTCATAATCTTTTACTTACTCCATTTAATCACGAGTTCTCTTTCTTTTAGATGAATCCTTTACTAGATTCACAGCCTTCTCGCTCAGCTACACACGAAATTAAGACAGAGTAAACTTACTGCTAAAGTTAAGACATCTGCTGAGAGCGTCCACGAACTCGGGTCTCATTTCTATAACGAGATATCTATTTTACTCTAGCTTTTCTCTTCGTTAGAGCATTGCATCATGAATCATCTAGGAGAAACCGTCGGTGTCTAGGGTGAAGAGCAAATCACAAATCCATGATCTGTCTAGGTGGACCAATCTCGTTCATCTGGCAAATATTACAGCAGTCTTGCAGATCCTCTTGCATAATCGGAAAGTCTTAAACTGTAAGTCCATCGATTTGAGGCACTGCTGACACTTTGACGGCGTCTCTTCTTACATACTATAATAACAGTACAGGGGTAAGTTAATCGTTACTTCTTTCTCTGATCTATGATTTACTTAAGGAAATAAATGTTGGTGAAGTCTGCTTTGGGTAAGAAAGCGTGGCAGTCTTGGGCAAGAAAGTTGTATAGCTCTTTCTTACTTATGCATTTCTGGGCGAGTTCTTGAACATTGATACCAGTAAGTTATCCTTGGTTCATTAAAATTTAAAAGTTAGGTGCCTTTCACCATTTTTTATAGGTCAATTTCGATTCAGGAAGACACTACCGTTACTAAAACTAGAGAGTGCTTTTCATGATAATGAAATGTTACCAGCACGGTCCAATTTCAGCTAGCGGAATTCCTACCAGCACCAAGAGAATTCATTATTATTAAATTTAGGAATCCGTCTATGGAATCATATTATTAAAAACGACAGTCAAGACTCTCAGAATTCTTCAAGTTGGAAGATAAAGATTATGATGGTAATAGTTCAAGCGAAGAGCAGAGCTCTTCCAGTGGTTCAGAAGATTTTCAAAATCATGCAGAATACTTAACAACTAACATGCTTTACCAGGAACATAACTCTTGCAGATGTGAATATAGAAGAAGTAACTGAAAATGATATGACTTCACTATTTAAGAGATTCGTGATGAAATTTCAGAGTTTGAAATCGATGGATTTATCATAGATCCCAAACAAAAATATAGAGAAAGTATTAAAAAAGAGCTAAAGAATCATTACTTAATGATAATTAAATTAAGACTCTTGGCTAGCTAGTGCTAAAGCTTTACACTGAGTATAAGCAATCAGATTTAGAACCCTAGAGTTTGATGGAACGTGGTTAAGATTTCGACTTAAAAGCTCGTGAAGCCAAAGTTATTGAGAATCATAAAGTAAAAGATTAAATTCCAATTTTTGGTTAGCACACACAATTGAATGCAATAGTTCCTTGTAGACTGCAAAAGTAGTTAAGAAAGGAGAAATAATTGTAAGAGAAGGAACTTAAACTTGCAGAGGAGTCACTTAGATTAAGAGTTACAGAAAAGTTAACTTGCCTCTAAATAATGGATAGACTTGGTATATCATACTATAAATTAAGAAGGTACTTAAAAAGCCCAATCAAGAAAGCTTAATTTTGGAATCTTAAATAAATTAATAGAGGCAAGTATAAGAAACTGCATAGCAGAGCACGCACTCATATCGTGAATATGTTAATGTTTAACACTTAACCAGTGCAGGTTTCTGATATACAGCACAGTTTACAGAAAAATATTTAGTTAAGGTGTAGCAAGTAAATGATAAGAAGATTTTGAAGAATAAATTAATGATGACTTATAAATAAATCAAGTAGATTTCAACATTGCATAATAGCAATAGTAGCAAGTTATAAAGATAGTATGCAGCCCAATAATTCGTGGAACACTTAAGTAAGGGTAAGAGAATAATCAATATTGATGAATCAACTCATAACTAAACAGATTAAAGACACAGAGGGTGGACTGCCCCTTATGTAAAAAATAGAGTTACAAATTCACAGAGACTAAAATAAATGAATTTAATTATTGGAGTTGCAAGTACAGGAGAACTGTACTATCAGTTAATCATGGAAGAACTAACTAGCACTCCTTTATGTACTTCCTATGTAAACTAGTTAATGTATTGGATTCAGTTGACACTAGTTGGAGAGAAAAAACTTTAATTCTACTTGATAACGCACCTTACCACAGATCACAAAGAATTATGAATAAGTACCTGGATTTGGCTTTGCCAATAATGTTTTTAGGGCCTTATCACTATAGAATCACACCTGTTGAATTGATGTACTCTTGGATAAAAAATCGAGACTTGAACCCTCTGAATACCAAAGCGTAATCAAAGTAAGTCGCTTGGAGTTCACCTTTTTAGGGGCTACTGGGCAGCATTCATGAAAGAGCTGGGCATGAATATTAGCAAGATCAAATAGAACTTGGGGAGGCGCTGCTTTTATCAAGTGTTGACAGCGGCCTTGGAATCGATTTCGCTAAAAGATTTGTGAGCAAGGCGAAAGTGCGAGGTTAATAAGCGGGGCTTGCTAACAAGAATGGCCTAATTTAATTCGATTTTTGCGAGTATTAAATATTATTAAGGAGAGCTTTTTAAGTTGAATTAAGAAAAGTTAATTGAATTTGAAATGAAATTTGCAAGGCTCTTACATTTAAAATATCTCGAATTTCTTGATAATTATTCACGATTTTTATAGGTTGGAGTTCGCCAATTTTTAAAGTAGGGACCTTGAAAACGAGAGAAGTTAAACTAAAATGGCGATTTTTGAGAACTAGGGTTTATTAAAATTAAGGGTTTGGGCTTTCAACTCTGTAAGGTAAAGTACAAAGAAATTGAAAAAGCGATTTTTTAAAGTAAGGAAATTAGAGCGATTTTCGCAATAAATATAGTCAAGAAAATAAAAAAAGTAAGAAATCGTTATTATAAAATTGGTGACTTTGTCAATTGTTTATATTGAAAATTTTCATTCTAAATTCTCAAAATTTCATACTTTTACCTTGAACTTTTAACCAAACTCGGCAAAAAAAATAGCGAAAATAAGCGAAATTCGCCTTTTTTCAATTAATTTGGTGGAAAAATTGGCTGAAATCGCTCAATATTCAGTCGTTTGAATATTTAGGAAAATATGAGCCTATTTAAGTGAGGCGAAAATTATAATAATTTATATTTTCAAACCAAATTAAACTTTTAACTAAGTTATTTTTTTTCAACTTTTCTCTACCAAATTTTCAATTTTAATGTCAACCTCTAGACAATCAAACAGCTTCTTAGCAAATTAAATTTAGAAATCTTCGAATTAGAAGAATTAAATTATTAGAAATGAAAGTGAAGTTAAAACACTAACCCCTCTGGACATGTAGTGTGTAATTACCGATGAAATGCATAAGAGAGGCATTTATGAAGTTTAACCAAACTAAATTGGTCAAGAACTTCACTTTCTTGAAAGGTGTAAACAAACCCTTGATAATTAAATGAAATTGAAAAATTAAGAAATTTAAAATGTTAATAAAAAAGTCCAAAGTTTACCAGCAGGTCCTCGCATGTCCTATGTTTAAAGCAAATAAGTTGTTTAAACTTTAGAAATTCCTTGCTAAATTTAAACTGAAAAACCAAAAGATTATAAGCACTTAGAGTATGATCAAATTATTGAGATGTTTAATATTACTCCAAAAATTATTTTTACAGGATAATCTTCTTACTCAAGCACTATTACTCAAGGAAAATTATATTATTATGAAACTGCCAGTGACTGCGAGAACAATGATTTCACTTGTTTAAAGAAGATTGATAAATTACAATTAGGAAATCCTTCAAAATTAATTGAATTATTTAATGCTTTCAATCAAGTTATGTGCAATAATAAATATATTTGCAGAGAATAAATAATTCAGTAACTAGTATTTTCCTTGAATGATATTAAGCATATAAAAAATATGTTGACTTACAATTTATCTTTTGAATTCGCCTAAGTTTATGGACTCATCTAAAATGAATTAAATGAATATTTTTACTTTTCTGTTGTTGATAGATTTTCAAAGTATTAGATACGTACTACTTAAAATAAAGGAGTCGATTTAATTGATTAATTAAACCAATACAAAACATCTGTGCTTATTATTCAACTATTTGATCATGCCAAATATAACTTTTTAGTACTTAAAAAATTCCAAAATGAGTGGCATTTTTACAGAAATAATGATTGCATTCAGAAAATAACTCGTACAGCTATCCCAGAAGATGCAAACGGCATTATTAAAAGGGTTTAAATTTCATAATTTGACTTTGCTGAGAATTATTTAGGTTAAGAAAATAAAATCTACTGTTTAAAGAAGGAAAATCATGATAAAAATCATGTTGGGCTTTAATATTCAAAATTATTATCAAACTTTTACGCCGGTCTCAATTATGAATAAACATGCAAAAAGTGGTAAAAATTCACAGAATTCGTGGAAAGTAAACACTCAGATTCCAAATTTTTCAACGATTTATCTCTCAGAGGCTAATTATACATTTCAAGAGAAGCCTACTAAAATAAATATCATGAATTAAATACAAAATTATAGAAAAAATCTGTACAGGTAAAAGAACCCAAAAATTACTAAGATAAATCTATAAAATCCAAGGCAATTAACAAAAATTATGAGCATAAGTAAACAAATTGCAATAAAGTTGCATTAATTGTAAAGCCAAAATTAATACAATAATCAAATAGGCTTTCTAAATGAGCATTTAATTTAATTATAATAATAACCTTCATTTTATAATAACTCTTATTTTACTATTTATTTCCCATTTACATTTACTTGAAATTATATTTAATTTTATCATTATTTAAAACTATTTTATAAGCTAGGCTAAATTAAATGCCTAGGTAAAATTAACCATTTTTATTTTTACTAGTATTCTTTAAGTATTACTATGATAGACTATTTTTTGAAGTTTTTAAGGAAAAATAATGTAATTGTGCAAATTAAGCTTAAAAAATTAGGTAAACTAATGTAATGCCTATAGACTTCACAAAATTTTATATATAATTTAATTAATAATTAAAATGATTAGAAATTTCATTCATTTCACTTGTCTTATTTAAACAGTAATTTATAATATATCATAATTTTCAAAGGAAATTATAGGACCTGGAATTTTTCAAATTCTAAAGCTTAATGAAAGGAAATCAACAAAGACAAATTTAATTAGTTTATAATTTTTGAAAAATGAATATTCAAATTTCTCCAAGACCCCAACTCAGATAATATGTGAATTAATAAATTAAATTATAATATTAAATTAAAAAAACTTAGAAATGTTTAGATTTCTTACTCTATTTAATAATCATTCTATTGAATGCCTTCAACCAATTAAATTTAAATCTTGCTTGTAAAGCCACCGTTACCCTGCCAAAAAATATATTCACAGAGATCTTAAACCAGATAATATTCTAATTAAATAAATTTGCATGATAAAAATGTAATTCACAGAGATTTAAAGCCAGAAAATGTTCTAGTTCACTTGCCAAAATATTTAAATATTTAAAAATAAAATAGAAGCTAAGATTATAGCAATGATGATTCAAAATTATGTGGAATTACAAAGTCAAGACCCCTACTATTATTTAATTTAACTAAACTTTAAAAAAACCCAAACTTTCCATAGTGTCTTATATTTAATTTTAATTTTAATTTAATTATTAATTTAATTTATTTCAAATATTCAAATATGCCTCATTTTTTTCCACATTTTTAATTCAATAATTAAAAAAGATTTCGGCGACCACATTTCCGATTTTCATTTTGATTTTTTAATTCTTGCTCTACGATTTTCGCTCGATTTAATTCTGCAAAAATCAAGGGCAAAAAATAAACGCGGTTTTCTGAGAAATTCCAAAATTCGGGAGGTCATGTCCGTCTACTACAAAGTACTTTAATTTTATAATCCTCGTTATTTCGTATTAAACACATTTAATTAAATTCGTTTACGCACTTATCAAATTCTTATGCACATATGTATTGGGGTTTATATATATATATATATATATATATATATATATGAATTAGCCCAAATTACTCAATATAATTTCTTAACAATACTTAATTATAATTATTCTGTCCATTATTTAAGAATTTTAGGACAAGTAGTAAAATAATATTTTTAAAAGAATGTTAATTTTCGTAATATTAAATAAAAATGGGATAAAATATTTTTAATCTAAACAAAAGGATGACATAATTTTAAATTTAAGTAAATAAAATATTAAATTGTCTTGATATACCAATGATTATATAATAAAGTTGCAAATTTCTATTTTAGATGCTTGAATTTATAATTATACTGTATTCCCCAAAAAGCTACTATCAAATCTTGAGTTAAATCCCTTATTGCTAATCATTAGGATTTAGAAGAGATAGAACTTACAGTTGGTAACATTCACCCATTTGTATGGAACGAAATGTCCAACAAATAATGCATTCAGTTAGTCATATTTTACTGAATATTTCTCTATGAAAGTAATATTTGACATTTCGATTCCACTATTGATCTAAAACTATAAATATGATAAATTAAATTATTATATGCGTTTGTTTTAATCTCAATATCTAATGATTTTGATTTATTTTTTTATTTAAAAAAATAAATGTATCTTTATAATTATATAAAATCATTGAAGATTAATGAATAAATGTAAGTTAAGACACTTATAGTAAAGTAACTTATTTCATAGTACTAGCACAAATATATTTAAAGCCAAAGTTAACTTATCCTCGTAATGAAAAAATTATTATTATAAATATAGTATATTTATAAACTTTAAGTAATATTGATGATTATGAATTTGAATTTTACGTTTGTTACTTCTCCTACCGTCATTAGACCTTGATCAATTTATTAATAATATTTAATTTGTTTCTGATAGTTATAAGCAAAGGGAGTTGAGTTAGAATAGAGTGTTGGATTAAATACTGTATTATTTCTATAGTAACTCCTATCATAGATTGTGATTGTTGAATGCGTCTCATTTGTATCTCCATTTTCATAAGATATTTAAATTATTATTTAATAAGGCCTGTATTATTAATTAAACAAGAGCTATATATTACAAAAAAATAAAATCCTAATTTAACAGCATCAAAGGCATCTCATATGTGTGCATTGTAATATAAAAAAAAACTATTTTTATTTATTTGTAATGTTTGAATTCTTTTTCAGATAAACCCAAGTTGTTCCCTTATAGTTTGGGTTTCCTGGGAAATTTTGGAACGATTCTCTAATGGGATCATCTAGCATTCTAAATGGAAATTGCTTTGTTCCAAGTTCGATATTTATATTTTAATTTAATTATATTTTGTTAGGTGTTGCCATCAACATAAAAAACAGGTGCTAAATATTAACATCTTTTAAGAATGATTTGTCTTACATCTACAATATTTAAGCATTCTATAATATAATAATTGATTCCAGTGTTAAACCTTTGATCGGTGAGCTCAACTGATATAGTTGAATTAGGACACTTTTAAACACAGTCCATTGTTTCTAAGTTTCTGAATTTAAAAGATTCGTTGCATTTAGCATTTTAATAAAATTCATTATAACCATTTAATATTAACTAATCAATAATCGAATATCGCTTTCGCAAATTATGAAAGATAATATAGAAAAGAAAATTACGATAATTTTATTTTAAATTTTAGAATGATAAGTAGTGTTAGTAAAATGGCCTGAACTGATTAATGTACATACTTTTTTTATTGATATATTTTAAACTTTCATATTTTTCTGTTTTTGTTTTTTATCATTTAAGTGATTGATTTGGTTTTTGAATTAATTGGTAAGTTAAAAATTTAATTTAGTGTAGTAAGTTATATTAGATTGATATTTATGAAGCCATACTTTAAATTTAAATTATATGAAAAACTTATAGATTAGAAATAATAAAAAAGCTATATAAATTCTTAAAATTTAAGATAAGATCCAATTATAAAACTAGTAATTTATACTGATAAATTTTTTAATTAACAAATTTTTTTGCAGTATCTGTATTAAATAATGAATGAATTTAACTATTTTATTTATATTGGAGACATTTTTCATTTGAATAACCGAAGCAAATACCATTACATGAGTTGTCGCATTCTATAAAATGGGAATAATATAATCAGTGTCAAATAGAATTACGATAACATTTGTTGTCTAATGCATCCAAAAAATAATTAATTATAAAAAATGAAAATAGTTAGAATCACATTTCCAAGATTTCGACATGTTTATGATGATTATCCAGGTTAAGATTGTTAACCAGCTTATGTACCTCATTATTTATTTTTAAATTATAAATATATATATTTGTTTTTATTGCATAACTCTCATATATTGAGATTGATTTATTTTTATTTTTGATTATATATTTAATTAGTATATTAAGTGGTTCTTAAACGAATCTCCGTTAATTATTTAATAAAAATGAAGTTAAGAAAAATAAATTTATTAAAAATGATAACTGTCCTGAATCAACACAAATAATCTCAATTTATAAACTAATGAGCTTGATTAATCATAGTTTTTTAATACCTAGAAGGTTATATTATTATTATTTAAACTTATTATATATTTTATTTTAGCCACTAGTATAATTCTTTCAATTTAAGTGTAATTTCAAACATTTATTAATAGAATAACGGGCAATAATTAGTAGAAAATAAAAATCATTTTTTTATAGACAATTACATTTTATTAATAGATAATTAAGTAATGTTTCTATTTTTTCCTTAAGTGAAATTCACCACATAATATTTTTATTTTTGTCGTTAGAAAATAATAAACTATACACTAATATTAATATAGAATATTTATAATGGATATGTAAGGGTAACTTCATTTAAATTTTAGAAATTGTTTTTTAATAAAAAGTTATTATTAATACAAAATATGAAAGTATTGATTTGTATTTATGATTATATCACATCACTCAATTTAATTTAGGATAATTATTTACAAAAAATGAATTAGCTTTTTGTTATTGTTGATTGAGTATTTATGTCATTAATATAATGATTATAAAGAATGAATAAAAATAAATAAGTATTTATCAAAATTATTAAAATTATATAAAATAAATGTAATATTAAGGAATCATAAAATAAAGAGAATAAAAGAAATTAATCACATTAACAGTTTTAGGTTTCTTATTTACTACTAAAAACATCTTTAGATCTTGGTGAAATAATTTGGTTTTAAGAAATGGGCTTTGCTGTGATAATTTTTATAAAAATTTGAAACTAATAAGTTATGTTTCATCAGAATTCAAGCCTTATAACACTATAGAAAAGAGATTATTGATACATTTTACATTCATATTTAACAAATTCTATTTTTCATAATTAATAATTGCTATTTTAATTTTAAAAAAGTTAAAAATTCAATATGTGTAAATGAATTCTGAATAAAAAGATTCTTAAATAATATATATTTCTCAATTAAAGAATTCTTAGGACAAAGAGCTTATTCCTTCAATTTATTAATCAACTTTAAAATTAATTTAAAGTTTGATTTCTTTATTTATTACTTTAAAGTTTATAATCTATTATCAACTTAAAGGTAAATTCTAATCTATTAACTTTTTATTATTCCTTATTTTATCATTTCATATATACTTGTATAATAATCAACTGATCTGAAACCAAGAAATCTCAGATAGAGATAGAGTGATTAGGCTGGAATTTCTTAAATTTTAGGATAACCTCAATAATAAAACAACTACTCTCAGTAAAACAACTAATAAGATAATGCATTTATATTCGATAACTAAAGTGTTTATGATCCACCGGTAGAAACAAGAGGGAAACAGCGTTACGAAAATTCATTCCATGCTTACTCTAGAGGTAGTAGCAGATCTGGTTTAATTCAGTAACAAACACAATAATAACAGACGTAACAATTATAAAAAATAAAATCATTGGGATATCTATAATCTAAAATTAAATTTAATTACTAAATTTTCATAACAAAAACTTAAATTGGTTGTAAGCAAAAGGTTTTTCAAATTTGTTAATATATTAGACTCTTAACTATATATAACTTGATTTAGGGCAGTTATGTTTACATAAAATAGCATATTATTCTGAATAAATAAAATTACAATTTTCATTTATTCAAAATGCTAAAATAAAAAATTTTTTTGGTAAATAAAATAGGCCGATGTATCACTCTTAGAGCATGCCTGATTTAGGCAATTCATTACTGGATCGTACAAAACATTCTTTGACAACTATACCTGAGGATTCGCAGGAAAATCATCAATCTGAGCATGATGTAAATTATAATCACTATGTAAACTAAAAAAATCAGAATGTAAATACTATGATAATAAATCGCAATGACCCAAACCACTATAGCTACCAAGATAGTCCTTTTGATGGAAATAATAATAATATGAGACCAGAAACGTCAGGTTTTCAAAACCACAATTGGAATTAAAACAATTAATAAAACAGATAAACTGGAATGCCGCCTCCCACTGCAGGAGGAGCGTAACTTTGGAATCAAGGGCATACATAAGAACGATATGTCGACGCAGAACTTCGAAAAACTAAGTATGGAGATGAGCTTAGAGAATAAATGCGTGAAAATGAATTAAAATAAGTAATTTATAAATATAATATAATCTTTTAAATTTATCTTAAATTAAGGTAAAATGGTTGGAATAGGTATTGCTATAAAATACTTTTTTATTCTTTAATATTTTATATAATTAATCATGCCAAAAATTAAAAAGATTTATTTTAACAAAACAAAGATTCGGAGTTATATTAGAAATTTATTATTTTTTATAAAGAAAAGGATTAACATAGTTTGATATGAAATATTTTACAATAAATTTTGCTAAAAATTATTGTTTTCTTGTATTTCTAATAACTCTAAGATTTTATACAAAATTTTGAATTTTCAGATATTAAATTATCTTTAATTTATAAAATGTTTTCATGAATAAAATAATGATGATTATTTTATGATTGATTTAAATTAAATTGTCCATTTGAATATTCCTCATATTAATTAAATTGAAATGAATCAAAGAAGAGATTTTAGTAAATTGATGCAAAAGTTACAGATCACAACTTTCTGGATGAATTCTACACATATAATCCTTTTGGCAGAGGAGGTGGTGGTGCTCCACTAAGAGATCAATTCGGAACGATGATCACATCTCGAAAACCTTAGAAGCGAAATGAATACTCTAAAAATTGGGCTTATAATCGTGGGCCTTAATATTCTGTAATGAGTAGTAATCGTCCATTAGTTTAAAGGGCACCAACAAGTTATTGATCAATTGAAATTTAATTTTTTAGTTTAAGATTTATTGCTCACTTAAGAAATACTTAATTTATAAAGTATTTTAAATATGTATATCTTGGAAATTATGTTATTTATTGATTAAAGGGCATAATAGGTTGGTAGTTTTAACTTTTTATAAAAGGATATTCACCATTCAAATTCAATTATTCCTCTCTTAACTAATTCAATATATAAGTATAGGTTCTCATTGGTTAGGGGAAATAGCAGCTTATATTTGTCAAGTCAAATTAAAATTATTCACAATTATTCAGATATATAATTTATCGGATCATAAAATCTATTAGTTTGAGAAAAAATATAATTGAGTCATGAGAGTTCACCTCTATTCTAATAGCCTGTTTAGAATGCAAGAAAATTAAACTAATTGAGCTATATTTTGGTGATAAGCTCTCTACAAAAAGAAATTAAAAAATTTAAGTTTAAAATAACTAATCTAAAATCTACTAATTTAACAAAAAATCTTGTAAAATTAAAATTTGTGAAACTACTAATAAACAATATAAAAATATATGTTAATAAATCAAAAGATTTCTAATCATTTTTTATAAAATTATTTCATTTCAAATAATTAAAATATTTAATTGAGCAATACTTTGATCATTATGGAAAACCAAGAGATTTGCAAACAAGGAACATAAATTTAGGAAGTTACCATGGAGGAATGCCTTAAACTTCAATACCCTTGTAAACTACAGCATTTTTGAGGACCATTTCTAATTATCGTTTTATAATTTGATATAATTGTTATTAAATGAATTTTGTATCTAGCTTTTAAATTAAAAAATATATTATGAAGAAAAAATATTCACACTATAAAAGTATTATTTTTCTATGTTAAAAGTATTATAAAAGACCGATTGTCCTTCAACATTGATAGATAGATAGACAAAGAAATCATAATAGCTTGTCAAAAATAAAATTATAAGAATAAAATATTTTACTGAATTTTGTTTTGCATTCAGATCTAAACTCCATAAATTTAATTTTCATATGTGAATATTTTTATTACATCAATACTGAAATGATATAATCCAATAATGATTTGTCTTGCCTTTAATGGTTTTCGATTATAATATACAAACTATCTATTTATGTTATTAAACAGTTATATAAAACTAAATGCAATTATTTGATTTAAATAAGAGTTAAGTTTATTCTTTTTCAGTACCTTCAAAAATGATTTTAAAAAAAATTTCTATAATTGTCAATGTTTTAATATATAAATTTCATTTTTCTAAAAGATAACTATTTTAAATAATAATTCTATTTTAATTTTTGAAAGATAGATTAATTTTTAAAAATTTTATACTAAAAATATATATTTTTAATTTAAATAGACAGTGTCCCTATTTTAACAGCGTGCTGCTTAACCTGCCCCTTAATAATAACCTGTAGTCTACGCTTAAGCCCCTTAAATTCAGCATTAACCAGAACCAGTAGTAGTGCAGACTGTAAACCCAAATTTTTAAGCAGACTACTTTGTTTAATAAAAAGCTCCCTAAGCTGACTATATCAGAGGGGATGGAACTGATCCTTATTAACTTTGGAATTTACCAAATTACTATGATTGGGTTGCTTGGTATAATGAAATGTTAAGTTTGATGTATCAAGATCGACTGGCAAGAGAAGAAGAGGATAAACTAAGGAAAACATTACTAGATTAAGCTGAGGCAAAGCTGTAGCGAGAACGCGAAGGAATGGAAGCTAAATATAGAAATGAATACGATGGAAAGTTTTCAAATTTGATGGGACTTTAAGAGGAACAGCTTAAACGTATGGAGGAATATTGGGAGCGAAGACATGCGGATGAACTCTCAAGATGGGAAGAAATGCTAAGACTCAGGCCTTATGTTGATAGAATAGATAATTATGATGCACTCAGGATGACTCAAGGATTGGTAGATCATTTGTAAAATAGTGTAAGATATGAATTGAATAAGGTAACTGGTGAAACAGCTGAGAATGATTAGCAAATTTAAAAACGTATAAATAATCTCAAGAGTGCTATAAGAGATAAAACATGAAATTTAAAGTGACAAGAAATTTATATGTAAAAATAATAATTATTAATTCTTTAATATTTTGGAATTGTACCCTATTATTTTATTTAATATATAATTACAATATTGATGATTCATTATTTTTTTAAAAATATATTATATATAATGAAAATAGAAAGTGCTTTAATATTTAGAATTTGTACATTGAAATAATTCCAATTCAGTGAATTTTTGATAGTCCCTCATAAAATTCTAAAATTACTCATTTATTTATTAAAAATAACAAAAATTAGTATTATAATTTTATTTGCAAATAATTGCCTCAATGACAGATCTAATTAAGTGTAAAGACATTTATAAACTAATAAAAGCTAGGAATTAAATGAAATTAATGAGAATGCTAACAAATATAATTAGGTATTTATATCTTATTTGAGAATAAAGTGTTTAGTAAATCGTAAGTATTCACGAACATAAATTATCGTTTATCTTTAAGAATAAAATAAATTTCAATTATTACTTTTAATACAATTTAATCAAGTTATTGATTTTAATATTATTTTATGAAAATTTCTATTTAAAAATCATTAGGATTACTTATTAATTTAAGGTGAAATTACCAATATTACATGGCCAAATTAAATTTTTGAATTATTTTTACCAAAAATAAAATATTTTTTCAAAAGAAATTAATAAAAACATATTTTTATTGGGTTAAGTCTATACAAAATTTTATTATTACTAACATAGAATCTCCTAAGAATTTTGATCTCTAGTTCAAAGTACAGGCACTCCAATTTAAATCTAATATTGGAATAATATTATAAAGGAAATAAACTATTTTTTTGTTGTCTATTTTACTTAATCTTATCATTTACATTTTAATATGGATTAACATTGATTTTAAAGATAAAAAAGTTTTCGAAAATAATATTAATTAGAAGGTATTTTATACCAAATAATAAATAACATACTCTCTTCATAGCTGGCTATCTTGATTTATTTGCTTCTTGCTCTTGGACTTTCCAGCAGGTCTCCCGGGAGGTCTCTTTATCTTGACTCCTTCCTATGTTGTAGCAATCTATGATTGAACTTTCCTATTCCTATTACTTTTGCCTTTGGTTTAAGTCTCTCCATCCTCTAATAATTCCCCTTGATTTTAATCTTTTGTATTGTTTGCTACAGCATTTGAAGAGGCCAACATGAGTCTTGTAAATGTATGATAACCCTTATGAGAAGTTGAATATACTGTCTTTAGTTCTTTCTTCTCAACACAGTATAACTAGTAACATTTCTCGCAAAAATCAAAGTCGAAGCAGTTGTTGCACTTATATCTAACATCCTATATCGGCATTTCTCCACATCCATTACACTTCACATATTTTTTAACAGTTTGGCGTGGTTCTACGATTAACTCAATCAAAACCCCAAAACCCCTTAGTGAGGTTTATAAGTGCTTTGATTTGTAGGGTATAGTTGGGGTCTTATTGGGGTTAGTAGAGATTAGGCCTATTTACAAAATGAGAAATAAAAATTAGCGAAATTTAGGGTCGATTTATGATGAGAAATATTTAGATTTACTGCTTCAGCTTAGGTATGGTACTAGTATGAATATAGATTAAGTCAAACCAGTATTGAATTATGCAGCTATTGCAAAGCTCTTACACAAGAGTGCCTCTACTGTTAGATATCACTGCATGTTAGCTGTTTAGCATTTTAATTCTGGTACATGAAAGCATCCTGCTAGAAAATAAAAGTTCTCACAGCACCATATTGACTACCTCTGTGACTCTAAGACTTTAAAGTATTGGGCACACTTTCCTCTAGACTAGCGAGCTGTAATATTTCATCGCAAGTTTCCTGATATACGCATCTCTCCTTAGACTATAGCCAACATTTATAGAAGAAATGGTATTACTTTCAAGACTGTCAACAGAGTGAAGAGAGTGATTGATTTTACAGTGCCATTTTATAGTAATAATTAAACTATATATATGATTAAATGCAGAGAGCTATTGATAATAACATCAAGTTCATACATGCAGATGAAGCTGTGTTTACTTTCAACACTGTTATTAATAAGTCAAGGTATAAGAAGTATGATAATATAGAAGTTTATGACTAAAAAGTGAAGGTAGTCACCCATGCAATTTTAGCTAGTATAAGTGAAGATTCAGGCTTAGAGAGTTATGTGATTCACCCTCGCTCGATTAAGCGAGAGTAGTATATAGAGTTCCTACATAAGCTCAGAGAGAAGTATAGCAACCAAGAGATCATCCTGTTTGTTGATAACCTATCAGTTCATAAGACTAAGGAGTCTAAGAAAGCTTATGAAGACCTAAATATAACTCCTATTTATAACGTTCCTTATAGTCCTTAATTTAATGGAATAGAATTCTACTGGAGTTAAATCAAGACTCAATACAAGAAGCTGCTGCTGTATCATCTTATGCATGACTTGCCTATCGATACAGTAGATTGATTCAAAGCAACTGTAAGAGAGTAAGCGTAGATAAGACAACAGCTTGTGCGAGAGAAGGAAGAATGAATGTTTATAAATAAGTTTTAGATTTAAACGAATGAATATATTCACATATTAAATTGGCCCATAAAGGGGTTTGGCTTCTCTTTCTTCTCCTCTTCTTAAGGCTTGCTTGGACCCATATTTCTTCTCTTTGTGCCAGCTCCTGCATCTATGTTCATTTCTTCTAGCTTTTAGACATCTTTATAAAGTCTTTTGCTCACTTCATAAATAGTCTATGACTTTCTCTCTCTGTGAACCTTCGCATGCTCTTTCATTAGGAATATACCAGTTCCAGGTTTCCCTACAAAGTTATGAATCAAAGCTTACTAGAGAGGAATGGGTGCTTCTTAAGCTCAGCGAGCCAGGTCTCGCTTATTAGTATGCCTTGCTTCTTTTAATCTTCAGGAGAAATAGAGTAGCGCTTTTTGTGAGCTTCTTCAATGATCTCTCTGAGAGAACTCTCTCTTAAAGCGCCAAGAACTCCAAAGAAGAAGCTCCTTTCGGGAAGCTTGTTAGAGAGTTGTTTCTTGGTAGGAAGATAAACTACCAACTCTTCATCTTTCATCACATCCTCGTAGAGATTAGTCACTGAAATCTCTGGGTAGTTTGGTATATCTATCAACTTTATTTCACTGTTTTTGAAGCTTTCTTCTCATCGCAGAGTATAGCTTTTAAGAATGAAATTTTGGTACCTTCCATCGTTGGAAGGAATAAACCCACTATAGCATATGATTCAGTATATGTCACATGCTTACCATGCTAAGAGAGGTATCGATAGAGATCTTCCTTGCTTCTAAATCTTGAGATCATTTCTTAAGCTTCAACCCTCTTCATTGCTGTACTTATTGATTCCATCCTTGTTCCTTCTCTTGTTATTGAATTTCAAATTTTAATATATAGAGTTCTGGATCCTACTGTTAAAAATCCTAGTAATAAATATGGGCATCTTATAGGACGTCAACCTGGTAAGGATACGTGGAGAAAGCTGGCAGAAGCTGTAACAAACTTCAGAGATGGAGCTCCATTTTTATCAATTTAGTTCCATTAAATTCGTACTAAATTTGTTTAAATTTGATTAGTACCGGTACTAAATTCGTTTAAATTTAATTGGTACAATTTAATAGTACCAAAATAATTAGTACCTAGTTTTTAACTAATGAGGTTTTAATGGAAAAGTTCCAAATAGTTCAAAACCTAATTGGTACCAGTACCAACCTGAATTTATTCTCAGTTGGTACCAAAATTAAAAATATTAAGCATAAAATTAGAAAATTTAATAGTTATAAACTAAGTATAAATATGATGTCTAACACCTAAGATCAACCATTGTTGTTGCAGTGCCAGCTCCTATACAAAGTTAGTATAGCCAGTGAGGTTTTTACTTATTAATAATAGAAATTTAAATTTGAATTTAAACATGGCGGCTAACTTAAATCGTAAGGCAGTTTCTCTTGGAACAGGTTAATCATTGCTCAACTTTTGCTCCTCCAAGAAATCAGAAGTAATTTATATTGAAAAGGAGGTAGAGCTAAGAGCTCTAGAGTTTGAAGATGAGGTCTTTAAAATTTAAGTTTAAAACAAGAAGTAGAGTGCTGAGTTGGGAGTTTAAACATAAGTTGAATTGGTTGAGGAAGATAAGGAACAGCAACCAATAGAAAAAATTAAAACATTTTAATGTGAAGACTGCTAAATTTTTTCTCAACTGAGTCTAGCTTGAAGAGACATATCAAAGAGGTACACTCTGGTAGAGCTAAGATCTACTTCAAGCATGATAAAGTAGATGGTAGATACTAATGCACTACCTGCATGAAGTCTTATACTCACTCAGCTAAAGTAAAGAGACATATGCAAAGGCATCATCTAAGCGAATTCCTGATTAAAGATGAGGAAATTTAAAAGCTTTTACCTGCTAAAAGAAAAAATAACTCTCTTGATTCACAAATAGAGCAGTAGGAGAGACTTAAGAGATAGAAGCGGTTTGAGTCAATGAACCAACCAGCAAATGGTATGTATATTGCATGCTTATAAGAGAGAGCAATGTATATACCTGCATTAAATGCGGTCGACATAAGCAGCTGTATTGAAAACTATTTGAATATTGACGTACCTAACAAGGTAAAACTTATAGTTGTTGATGAATTCGCATACAAGGTATATCCATTCAAATATCTCATTAAGAACGAGCATTATCAAAATGAGTTTGGAAATAAATACATAGTACTGAGAGAGGCTAAGAAAAGATAATGCAAAAACTTAGCTAAGCTCGACGGAGTTATACTTGGTCATGGTTTTATAGCTTTGAGACTCAAGAAGTTTGAAATGACTCTAAGAGAGTATCTCTACCATAATAGATATCCTGATGATTTGAATGAGATACTCAAAGATATGACTAAGGGTGTGAAGGAGCTCCATGATCTAGGGTATGTTCATAGAGATTTGAAGCCAGAAAATGTAATGCTAAAACTCTGCCCTTTAGAAGTAGTAGTCATAGATTTCAACAGAGCAATAAGACAAGAGATAGTGACTTTAGCTAAGGTTTTAGGCACTCCAGGATACTTCCCCTATAAGAGAGAAATGGACAAATGGTTCTGTATAATGGATGTTTGGGCGGTAGCTGCAATTATCTTAGAGTGCAATATGGAAAGTATGTTTTACTTTGGAACAAAACATGAGAAATAATCAATAAATTTGGCTGCTAAACATATTAAGCAAGATGAAATATGCAATGAAATTAAGAAGATAGTTGAGATGGTCATCGTAAAAGCTCCAGCATATCCACGATAATCATTGGATGATATACTAGAACAACTGCAAACTGCTAAATTCAAGAGGTATCACAAAGATAAGCAGATAAAATTTGTTTGAATTAAGTACAGTAATACTCTATAAATATTCATTAAATTCATTAAAAACATGCGTTTTCTCTACTAACCCCAATAAGACCCCAACTATACCCTACAAATCAAAGCACTTATAAACCTCACTAAGGGGTTTTGGGGTTTTGAATGTGATGATTTGGGGTGTGTCCTCTAACTTTCAAGTTTTAGAAGGGTCTAGTGAAGTAACAATTCTGGCATAGTGAAAAATGATTACAGTCTGCACACACAAAGCAAGCACCTATAATTGGCCTCATATAGCAACTGACGCATTTATATTGGTTATGAGCGGCAAGTCCATCAGCTATCAGGGGTAGTTCAATACACATAAAGTCATGTTCTCTACATATAATGTCATCAGGTTTTACTTGAATGATATCCTCCTTATCTTTATTATGACCATTTCTGTAAGTATCTATCTGCATGCTATCACTCTAATCATCATTTTAATTTTAGTTAGATGGAATGAAATAACAAATAATTTTTAATTATTTTATTTCATTATTAACTATTGTAATAAAGATTAATAGAAGTCTTATTTTTAATTATAGTACAACTTAATCATTTTAAAAAGGTATAAATATGCAAAAATTAGCTTATTTCAATGAAATAAATTTATTTATGAAAGCCCATTTTAACTCTAATTTTATTCTTGCAATAAATTAAGCTTATGCAGTCTTGAGTCAAAGCATTGTTCGCACAAGTCGCAATCTTCGCATGATGAACACTTGAACCTTAATCCCCAGATAGGCTCAGCATTGCAGATGTTACACTAATGATACTCACTATAATTAATAAAAAGAAATAGTAACTCATGTAATATATCTTCATCGGTTGCATTTTCGATCAAATAAAATCTCTCCAAGTATTGGTTTTTCGATGCCTTATATCCATGCTGGCTCTCATCAATGAATCCTTGCTTGTTTGCATAGTTTGTTTGCTTGACAGTAAAACATTTCTCGCAAATGTCGTAGTTTGCCTTGAGCTTTGATTTATAGTATCTGTTGCCTGTTGTAATATCTTTGTTACAATCGTCACAGATTACTACATTCTTCCAGTTCACGTAGTTTTCACCAAGCTAGTTGCCAAGAGACAGCCAGCCTCTTCTCAAATTATTGTTTCTGGCGAAAAGTTCAATCTTTTTAGCGCCAGGGATCAAAATATCTATGAGAGTGTAAATTTACTCAGGCTTCTGACTCTTCTTTCTTATTTCAGCCACAATCAGATTGTTCGATACTTTCGATTTGAATTCTATGTATTCATTAGGTGGACATTTGTAACCAACAAGACAGACTTCACTTGAGTGCAAGAAATAGAAGCCATGTGATATGTGTATTTTCTTATAAATTATTGCTATAAAATAGTACATAGAAAATATATTTAATGAAAGGCAAATCAACCGCGTCAAGATCAAACTTTTAATTTTTGAGACCTAAGGACTAGTTTTGTTTCAAGAAAGTTGCTTCTAGAAAATCAAGACCTTCTTCGTATATTCTTTCAGAACATTTTACAGTTCGGTTAGCATTATAGTATTCTAAAGAAGTTTTAAGTGTGTAAATTTAATCTTACTTATAACCTCGAAAAAATTGTTGATATTTATTGCACTTGCCTCTAATTATATTGGGCCACTACTCTACAATACTATCTCTTATTTTTCAGCAAACCCATTACTATTAAGTAATTTATCTGAAGCAAAGTTTGAAGCAGACTCTTTCACAGATTTTACGTTTTTAAATTCATCAGACTAGTTCATTTTATTCTTTTTTGCGGAAATTTTTGACAATTAGAGTATACTTTTACGTGAAAGAGCTAAAAATTAAATATAAAAATAAGAATCAAGTTTAAAGGATTGTTATAGACTATGATTTGAGAAAAGGCTATTATTAATTGGAGTAAAAAAAGCTAACATAGAATTTTGACTAAGACTAAGGTAGAAAGGGAGACTTACTTCTTAGCTGAGTTTTATTCTTTTTTATTGGTTTAGATTTCCTTTTCTTCCTATCCTTAGGCTTTTTGATATTGTCTGAGTCTATTGACTACTTCCTCTGCCCTTGAGCCGTACCTGAGTCCAATCCTATTAAATAGTTTACTATTTATCTGTAATAATGAAAGGGATCCAATTAATATAAATAGAGCTTTTTCTTTATCATCGTAATGTTGAATCTTACCGTCATCCAATCTCTTGTAAAAATTTTGGTAGTTTTTGCCTTGCATAGTAGTAGACCTCTGTTCTCTCTTTCTTAACACAATTTTCTTGAGATTGAGTTATCCTTCGAAATTATCAGAATTGTGTTTACTTGGTGACTTTGACCTTGTATTCCTCTACATTGATCGAATCCTTTAATTATTAAATTATAAACCAGGTAATTATACCAAAAATACAACTTACATTAATTTAGGCATCATTAAATCTATTTTTTATAATAAATTAATGATTGACAATAATAGTAAGATGAAAACAAAGTATGTCAATGATTCCCTTATATACAAATATATTAAAAAAATCAAAGCACTAACAAACTTTTTAATCAAACTTTTCCTTTTTAGTTAAAAGGAGCGACGATGGCGGAGATGGATGACAAATGAATGAGGATGTGTTTATTTACAAATGTGTTTGAAGTCATGTATTACGAAATTAAAAAAAATATATAATTTATTTCCATTCATATTCCGTTATCCAAAAGTTCCCTACAATTTGCTCTCAAGTGCAGAATATATATTTTAAGTGTATTTTCTTGTTTTTAGTTTTGATCCATGTGAGTTAGTCTACTACTTCATAGCCCCACTTGTTCATGCATTCATAGCCAATGTGCATCTAGCTGTTGAGTATCCACAAGAAGCAGAAGCCTTTTCTTGATAGGACTTCTACTGGAATGTTCATAATCTCAGCATTAGACATGGTACTGTAATCCAAATTGAATTTGTTATTTGAGAACATGAAGCTCGTGTTGTTTCTCTGAGCACCCTTGATTCTCCATGGTGGGTCGATCTGTACAACTTCGAAGTGGCCGATCTGATCTACTAGATACTATAGGTTGAAGAACCTCAAGTCACAGTTTATGAAGGTCTCTGACTTCAAGCTATGCTGAGCAGCCTCATCCAATAAAGCAACTTACTGTCCATTTATTTATCTATACAAAATGTTATTGTTAGTATGTTGTGCGATTGAAGGATATATAGAGTGTATTGAATAGAGGATAGTGTATAAAATTATTTTTTGGCATTAGAATATTTTAAAGCCGATTTCACTTACTTTTACTAAAGTTATTCAAGTTCTTGTTGCTAAAGTATCTCTTCGGCAATCACTTTAGTCTTAGGCTGCTCTGGGAAAGGCAAATACTAAATAGAAATTTTTATTATTATTCAATATTAATTGGGTTAGAAGATAATAAAACTATGAAAAACATAATTAAAATATAGTCCTCTAAAGTACCTGATCATATAAATTATTTGGAATAATAAAAAATTAAAGATAATTTTCCATTAAGAATAGATAATTAATAGTAAATTAACCAAACAATAAAGTTCTCATAGTTATACCTGAAATAATTCAAAATATCAATTGTAAATATTTTAAGAATATTTTTTATGTACATTGTTTATTTGTTCTCTAGTAGAGTAAAAAAAATAATATATTGTTTAATTGTAATAAAGATAATCTAAGCATTTATTTTTATCTAAACGTTAAAACTTATTTATTAAGTTCACCTGAATTCTCAAGATCATGTTGTTAATGAAGATGAATATCTTGTACATTGAAATATATAATTCAAATAAATTTTAAGGAACTTATTATATCATTAAATCAAAAAGGTACAATAAAATCTTATTAAATTCTAAATGGTCTTTATTAAAATTTAAGAATTAATCTCTAAAGATTTTAAGTTGCCATCCCAATAATTACAAACGTCTAAGCTTTTTAAATTAAAATAATATTTATAAGCTTCAAGAAATATTAAGATGATAATTAACTAATATTATTTTGATTTTTAAATATTTATTCATTTATCCAATTTATTCTAGTCAAAAAGGTTTCTTGTAAGTTTAAAACATATTTTAAATTATAACCTTAAAGATAAGCAATTAAGAAAATAATTTATTAGTTGTACATTGATAGGTTTATAGCTCTCATCTTTGTGGTTGCTGTAGTGATCCTATGAAGGGCCTTGTCTATGGTGGTCCACAACAACAGTCTATGCTAATTCATGCTATCTTCTAGCCTCTGAAATTTCCTTCTGTCTCATAAACTCATGACTCTTCATCTTTGCTTAAGCATCTCAATAAATATAATCATGAAATCTAGAGTCATAGATATAGAAGTGTTGGTCATGTCAACTCCTTGAAAATCTATTAAAAAAATCATAAGAAACATTAATAAGAAGTATAGCTTTTAAGAAAAATACTAATTATATATAGCTTATATTAGTATATTTTATAGGTACTTAAACCAAAATTATTACTTTTTAAATGCTTATCAAATTGGATGATCTCCATCGTCTGAAAGTGCGTCTATGCCATCGAAGTTAATGTCATGTCTGTTTGAGTTTACATTATTAGCATTGGTATACTCATCACCATGCACGTATATGCTGCTATCCTCTGTGAAGTTATCGTCCTTCTTCTTCCCAGAGTTCAAACCCTTCTATGCTGCTATTGCCATCGCGTACATATGTGCTTCATCCTCTTCATCGTATTATTCTTAGTCTGGGGAAATCTCCTTTAATTTATCGATGTCTGCTTCGTGGATGTTATATGGATCTTCTTGTTAATATTGATAAAGTTCACCTGAAATATAGTATTCCATCTCAAAATATATATGTTAAGCATCTCGCAGTTTCTTTTCGGTTTCTTCAAGAGCTTTCTTTAGATTCTCAGTCTTTTTCTTACTGTCACTGATTCTCTTCATAGTTAAGAAGAATAGAATAGCGAATGATGCGCACAGCACTATGACTAAGGCAATGACAATAAAATTCCAAAATTTCAGCAATTTAGCTAGTGCTTTTAAATAATACAGCAAGTTAAGAAAATGAATAAAGATTAGGGGGTTTGATTAATTTAAATCTGCTATTTGATTGTATTACTATTGTAATTATTTTAATTTTCTAGAAAGACATTTATTCTCCTTAAATATCAGCATTTGTCCAGATGTAGCTATCCTTGTGTAATTCAATAGAATTATATTAATTTATAACATTTTAACAAGCAAATAACATTCTAGGGTAATGGTAATATAGAAATAAAAATCTCTAAAATTTACTCAATCAACTTAAACTTGATTCTATAAAGTACTTTTAAATTTAGTAAAATTTTAGAGAATATTAAAACGCAGTATTTTAACAAAGATTTAGATCTAATATAAAGCATATTTTATAAATAGAGTTATCAAAAATTAATTTGTAACTTTCAATATTATCAATTATGCAAACATCTAAACATATATTAACGATTTATCAGAGTGATAGTTTATTAAAAAATCTAGTTTTAAATATATTTGAAACATGCATAATTCCATTATAATTGTATGAATTTCAAAAATTTGAGTTTACAAAACTAAGTTTTTAATTGGAACGCTTTCTTATAAATTAAGTTTATACTTAATTTTGAAATTATTTTAATCCTTATTACCCATCTAAATATTTGAAAAAATTTTTCGGGGCTTTAATGCCATAGCCTGCATTGGTAGAGTTAAGTTAAGTCTCCCATCCTTCAGTGACTTGCTTTATTGACTTTATTGTGTTTTTAATAACAGTGTCAGTAGTATTTGGCTGTTGGTAGATTAGCTTTGAAGTTTTCAAATTCATCTGAGTCATAGATATTCATGATTTTATAATGAGGTAAAAATAAATACAAACAACTCAAAAATAACTTCACTTTAACGGTTATTCAATTTTATAGTCCTCAGCATTATCTATATTTGGTATTTAATTAGAGTTATTTTATTGATAATTACAATATTATAAAAGAAAAGTTAGAAATATTCATACTAACTCTATTTTTATTTTGAGGTAACACAAAATTCTATTATTCAAACGATTATATAAAAAACTTAAAGAAAAGTTTAAGATTCATGATGTGAAAATTTACTAATAGATATTTTTTAAAAATTAAACATTGTTTATAGAGTAATAATATGGCAATATATAATACCTATTATTGTATTGTATGATTAGATTTATAATATATTTTATAAAAGGAAATGGTAAATTATAAAGCAAAACCAATGATCAAATAATTAAAGCATAATCTTTTTATATAAATTTTTAGTTAATTATAGAACTGGCAATAAAATAATTTGTTAGATAAATACCAAATTGCTTCTTAATTAGCAATTAAAAATATATATTTCTTTCAACTCCTTGAATAGCTTGAGCATCAGGTGCAAAGTCAAAGACAATAACTGCATAGTTTACCAAGTCCATTTGCAAATCTGCAAGGATTGGAGTTAAAGATACTTGCCATTCTTATGATTAAGAAGAAGTGTCAATAAACAGATTTAAAATATTATCATTAAAACATAATTAATTATAAGTTTATGATAAACTTAGGTCAATCTTTGATAGGGGTATTTCTTTTGTCTAATGTATACACTTATTGGCACATTTGTCAAGTTAATTGAATTAATTATACAAAAATTAATAAATTTAAGTTTGTAGCCTGACCATTTTAAGTGAGTAATGTGGTGACTTAAAACTCATAGAGTGAGCTGCTATACACAATATCAATTGGAGCAGTAATAAGAGCACCTCCATTTGAAGGGAGTTAATCGAATTTAACAGTCACATTAAGTCCAGCATCATCAATAACATTATTTACAATCGAAACTTAAGCATTTGTGAAAGCTTTTGATTTTGTCCATGAGTCGGGAGAGACTGGCATGTTGTTCTATTTATAAAGGAGTGACATAGCCTTGCCTGGGGAGTTATCTTTTTAAGTAAGCACAACGTTTTGAGAGATATAAGAATTTACATAGTCCTCATCAGAAACGAAGAAAGGCAAATAAAATAGAAAAGCATGATATTCTGAGTTTGTGCTTACCAGTTATTCAAATTTGAAAATGTGTCAACACTTTAAACACTTCCATCAGCACTTGTAAAGTTTAAGCTCGCAACATTCATGCTGTAAACAGTTGAATACAGGTCCATGTCTTTATTGGACACATATGATGTAAAGTAGGGTTTAGCTTTGGTGTTTGTAAGTTGACCAAGAGCATTTCCAATTGTATCTTAAATGTCAAGGTCGAGATCATAATCAGTTGAATTGAAAATGACATTGGTCGAGTTTTTGAAATATATCAAGATCTGACTATTTGAAATATCAATTCTGTAGTAATTGAACTTCCCATAAACTTGCTCTTAAACAGTAGTATCATTTTAACTTGAGTTGTTGTCAGTGTTTCCTGTCATGTTTTGGAAAACTTCACCATCAGTATCAGTTGTTGTGTCATTCTTTGGTTAACCATCGTCGGATTATAAGAATCTTCTTCTGCTTGAGCTCCCATCATTTAATAATATAGATAAATAATAATCAGTGTCATTTTTTTAATTATCACCACTATCATCTGGAACTGTATCATTAGGAGTGGTGTTATCTCCATTTGAGCCATCGTCTGGAATAGTACTATTATCATCTGATGTATTATCATTGGGATTTGGGTCTGTTCCATTATTGTTAGTATTACTATATAATATTTAATAGTTTTATATTTAAATTAACTTTTTTATTTTTAATCTCTTAATCACATAAAATAAAATTTATTGTTATAATTTGTAATATTATTCTTCAATATCAGTGCTGTTAGTACCATTATCTCCATTATCATCTGGTACAGTGCTATTATCATTGTTTGTACCATCATCAGGACTGGGAGTTGGCTCTGGAGTGGGATTAGTGTTGTCACCTCCATCTGTGTTATTGTTGTTGCTATTGTCATCTGGACTAGGTGTTGGTTCGGGTGTAGGTTCGGATGTAGGTTCGGGTGTGGGTTCGGATGTTGGTTCGGGTGTTGGTTCAGGTGTAGGTTCGGGTGTTGGTTCAGGTGTAGGTTCGGATGTAGGTTCGGGTGTAGGTTCGGATGTAGGTTCGGGTGTTGGTTCGGGTGTAGGTTCGGGTGTGGGATCTGGTTGCTTTGGAGCTTGGGTGTAAGCAGGGACTGGGATGCTGAACGAAAAAGAATCCTCCTAGGCAAACTCGAAGATCAAAGTGTTATTATTATCAGCAGCCTCCTAATTAAATTTGATTTGCGCGTATGCCACCATTTAATTTTTGGCTGAATAAAAACCCAATCCGAAATTCTAACCCACTCCTATTAAGTCGGGTGGGCTGATCTCTGTTTCAAAAGATCCTGGTAACTGAAAGCTATTTTTATTTAATACATAAGCTCCTGAGATCTTAGGTGGCAGTTTTGTTACATTATCTTAGAGGTTTCTGGGAGTGGCATAGACCTGCAATCCCAGCAGTGCTAAAACCAATATTTATTTTGCAGAAAATTTAGAAACGATAGTCATTTTTACTATGCAATGTTATCTTGTATATTAAATTTATTTATGAAGATTAGAGATGCAATCAATTTAAATTCAAATCAACTTGCTGTTTTTATTTATTATCACTCAAAAGTATTAATAAAATAATTTGAGTCATTTCATCACTATTAGGTCTTTCTAATATTCTAAGATTACAAACTATTTTATAATAATTTTAAATTTAATTATGGTATATTTTTATTTATATACTATTTTGAACAATATTATTAATAAATCCCATTTATCAAACTTTAATAATAGTCTTTAAAAGATTTCTATAAGATCTTTATAATCAAAATTAAACTTTTAAAATGATGAAAATGGCTTCACTAATGGATTACCAGCAATACGCTTAAGATTACCTACCAAAGAGATTGTATTCTCAACTTGAAGATGGCGCAGGGGATCAAGTTACCAAGCAGGCTAATTAAGAAGACTTCGTAAGAATTAAAATGAAGTAAAGAGGCATGGCTAACATGAAATATTTCAAGGGACCACAAACAACTATTCTTAATGGAAGCCCAGTTTCTACACCCATAGGATTAGGACCACTCCCAATGCAAGGTTTGTACTGTTATGAGGGGGAAGTGGCTGCAGCACAAGCTGCCAGGGATTTGAAAATCGTCTACACTCTACATTCAGCTAGGTCATCCAAACTAATTGATGAGCAGAGGGTGTTTTGAAAATGTTTTAATAGATATAAAATTCTATGACGTCAATTAATTTCAATATCTTCATTTTTAATAATACAAAATAAAGATTTAATTAGAAATGTTTGATTTATTATAGCAAATTATAGTTAAACTGGCAGGCATTATGATCTATAGCATTTTTAAAGCATTGCATCATAGTCAATGGGCCAGCTTTTAAACTTGGAGTTTGTAGAGAACATGCTGTCTGCAGATTTTCATCTCGCATTTTCCCAAGAATTTAAGGAAGTCCTCATAGAAGTCGCATATGTTCTCAATATTTCCCATTTCCTGTACATTATTTGCGTCTTAGGCCTCGTCATGTTTAATCGTTAGAGCAATCAGTTCACTCTTCAGTGCTCTCCTGCAGTTCTTAACGTACATTTCGGCGTTACCATATTAGTTGGTGAAAGTAACGAACGCCACAACTTCATCGAGGTCCATTGAGTGTAAAATATCTCTCAAGGTTTGACCAAAATCATAATATTGAGTCTTATGATTCTTGATATTATACCTTAATTTAAACTTTATTTTTAATAAGGTTAAGGTTCTGCCCTTACTTTTTTTAGTTAATGACTCTTTAATATGTTCCAGATCTTCAAACTCTTTTTATAGTATGTTTGAAGTTTAATCCTGGGAAACTAAAAATGATATTTGGTTAATAATAAATTACTTGTCGAGTTAAGTATTTCATTAACTAGTTAATGATTTTTATCAATATATTGTTCTTTATTCTCTTCCTCCTCTGCGCCATTTACTCTATTTTACAAGCTAGACTATTAAGAATTTAATAAAATATTTGTCTTACAGTATTCTAGGAATCGGAAATTCCAATTGCCGAAGCCGTATTGGGAGCCTAATTGCTCTATGTCTGATCATTGTTGCTCTAAAACTAATTACTGTTAGTCTAAGAATGATCACTGCATTGAACCCCATCTTTGTTTGTTAACTATGTGATAAAAAGTAAATATTTATTTATCTTGAACAAAGAAGTATGTTTAATGTAAATAATTATCAAGAAGAAAAAACTATAAATTCATGACATTTACGTACACTCATTTGTCCTGATTTACAATTAATATATTACTAATGATTTCTTTATTAAATTCTAAATATTCTAATGGTTTTAACTTCAATTTAAATATTATAAGCAAATTATTAAACCATTCACAACCCCTTAACTACTTATTTTTATGATTTAGTTATTTTATTTGTAAAATATAAGTGTGATCTTATTTACCTTTGCAGTGAAATTGCTAACATATTTGAATAAAAAAATATTTTATGATATTCAGCTTATTCTATTAAACATATTATATCTTCCTGTCGTTGCTATATCACTTAAATCCTTGTTCTATTTAGTGGATCAAACGGATCATTTCAATGTCTACTAATGATACTTGGCAACTTGACTTCTAATCTTATTAAACCTAGTGCTTAACACGCTATTATTCCACTTCTATCATTTTTCGGGGGTTAACTTAAATTTCCAAGTACTTATGTTAAATAGTCAATCCTTTATCTTAATACTTATCAAAATTTGTTACAACTACTATAAAAGGGTAGAGATCCAGCATTATGTTACCAGGTTTAAAATAAAAATGAATAGAATAAAATTCAAACTCCCATACATTCTTTATCTAAATCTGATAAATCAGATGGATCCTTTAAATCATAGAGGTGTTTTTAATGTTATAAGTATTATTTTAGATAATTCATTAATTTTTTTAGCATTCTATGACAAAACCATTTTCTTTAGGTCAGTAAAAGATGTATTCATTGGCATTTAATAATGTAGTTCTAAAGAATTTTACAAATATATATAAATGGCTCGTTTTTATTCAAGCAGTTTTAATAAACTAATAAGATTAACTGCACTAATGCAGACATATTTATTTCTGTGGCGTAGTAGCATGGCAAAAATGTAAACGCTTTTGATTTGTTCATTTATACATAAGTTTCTGTTTCTAAAGTCTTATGCTGCTCTCTTTTATGATAATCAGACTTTATTTTTGTTTGTACTAATTACTAAGTTTCTTAATCCTACTGTAAATTTCACACAAATGATAATTTCTGCATAAGCCTCTTTAATTTTGCATTGTGGGTAAAAAAGTCTTTATAAAATCAGTTCATTTTTACCCTTTCATCTACTAAATCATGCATAAAAAAGATATTTACTTTTCCAGAGAGTACATTTGTAATATTTCTTATTGAGTTTATTCGGTTGAGAACAACTTAGGAATTTTTCGTAGTAATATGTTTTTACCTTTTCATTTGTTCAATGTTACTTTATTTACTAAACATCTTGAATCTAAGTTTAAACTCCTATTTCTTCGCTATGTGTATTGCATCTAATTTTAATGCCAAAAATTTTTGCATAAATCTCCAGAGCTTTAAGCTTTCGTTTCATTATAAACTATTTCTTGATTATTGGTTAAGCAAAACTTTTACCTATGATTACACAATTTTAAAAAAAAAACAGCTCAATCATAAAATTTTGGAACCCATGTTTAAAGTAAAATTAAAGTTTCTAATATTATACTCTTTTAACTTATTCATATTTATTATTTGTTTATTGCTAGAAATTTCTAATTTTATATTTTATAATTTTAATTTTTGTATTATCTTCGAGAAAAATCAGGTTAATGCTTATACCAGTTTTGTTTTGAAATTTCTGGAAATTTTCCAGTAAAACCTCATTAGTTAAAAATAGGTAATAATCAATTTTTGGTACCAATTAAATTAAAAGTATTTAGTGCTAATTTAATCGGAAAATGATAAAAATGGAGCCAAATCTATGTAGTTTGTTACAACTTCTTCCACCTTTGTCTACTTATACTTACCATATTGACATCCTATAAAATTGCCAAATTTATTTGTAAGCTTTTTACAGAAAGCAAAGCTTCTGAATCTTGAAATCATCTTCAACCCCTTCATTACTGTGCTTATAGATCCATTCTTTTCCCTTTCGCTTACTCACTCAGCATGATCAAGGATGCTTGTTACATATAACATAAAATTTAGTTTGATATATCTTACAACAATGGAAGGTACCTAATAGCATTCTTAAAAGCTATAAACTGTGATGAGAAGATAGCGTTAAAATGAGATTAATTTGTTAGAGATTCTAATAATCCATAGATTTTAATTCCTAATCTCAACTAGGATACTCGTAATATCTGTAATCTAAATATTTTCAAAAAGAAATATAACCTCAGTTTCGCTAATTGAATTTTTAAATTTTATCATTACTCTATTTCTTTTCTAGCCCCCTTAGTCCCCAACTATAACCTAAAAATTAAATCACTGTAACATTTTATTAAGGGTTTTGGGTATTTGACTCATTTAGATTATCCAAACCAATTGATGAGATCCTTGCTAAGTCAGAGGGTGGATATAAACTTCTCATGGTCTCTCTATCTTAAAATAATCAAGAGAGACAATAGATAATTGAAAAATACGGAGGTCATAAGGATATCATTGGCATTGTAATTAACCTTGCTGTGGAATGCCAAATTGATTCTTTCGTTAGAAGTACAGTAACTAATGAGAAAGATATTTATATGGTAAAAGAATAGTAAGCTGCATTCACACTTGAAGACCTAAAATCTCTCAAGAAATAATGTGAAGGAATTAAGAAACCACTTGTTGTAAGAGGGATAATGAACAAGTAAGATGCCCTGCTTGCTGCTTAAAATGGAGCAAACGCTATTTGGATTTCAAATCAAGGAGGCAAGGGACTTGATATAATTATTAATTGATTGTTCTTTATTTATGATACCTAGCCATCAGCCATTTCAGTTCTAAAGTCAATCACTAAAACTTTGAGACAGTAAAACTTCTCAAATATCTAAATCTTCATTAATGGAGGATTCAGCAGAGGCACCGAAATTATGAAAGCCTTAGCATTGGGAGTTAATGCAGTATTTTTGTATAGTATAAAAAAATTTATTTAATAAATTCTTCTACTTTAGACTTATCCCATATATCATCGATTACTTAATTTTATAACCGACTCCTTAGAGAGTTTACTACTAATATGCAGAATAAAAAGTTTTCAATGCTAATTATCCTTTATAAAATTCATTTTAAAACCCCATTCGTCAATTAAGAATGAAGATTGGGGATTAAGAATAATAAAATTAAAATTAAATTATAAAATGAAATATAATTAGGGTAAAATCAAATTTACGCACCCTGATTGGTTGATTTTATAGAGACAATTAATCGAGCCAATGAATTTAATAATTAGCCAAAACATTATTAATTTACTCCAATTATAATTATATTTTAATTTAATTGTTCTTATCTCCTAATCTTTATTCTTAATTGACTAATGGGGTTTTATATTAATTATCAAAGGTCTTATTTTTTTGAAACTTGATGAAGATATAAAACTAAGTACATGTTATTACTGTTAAACAAAATAATTATTGTAGATATACACATTAATTTTTGAGATTTATATTTATATAAATTTAATATAATTAAAAATATTGCAATTAAAAATTGGCCAATTTAAATGATTGTAGATTCATTTTGATGAAGAATTTATTATTCCATAAATTTTATCGTTTAATGTACTTTTTATCGCATCGTTAGGAAAAGATAATTTGCCTTTAATTATATGACTCTTAATCATAAATATTTTTGTCAAATTATAATCAAATTATCACGAAAAAAAATGACGGTTGTACTAGAATTTCCCCTTAGAATTTTATCTTTTTATCAAATGAGAACGAACTCGAAATTGTTAAATTTACCAATTTTACTTTACCACTATTATAACTTGATTAAAATAAATTAAAAATAATATACCGAAATCGAATATATTTTTGTAATATTAAGACAATTTTAAATCTTGCTAATTAGATTGAAATGATCTATTTTTATAAAATCATTTTCTTAAAATAAGTTAGGTGATTACAATGATAATTAGACATAATAATGTAAAATTTTACATTATAATTGAATTAATAGATTGAGATTTTTATATTTTATCCAATCAAAAATATTAACGCTCATAAAAGATTTAAATCATGCAAGCATAACTTCCCGCTCTTTCCTCTGTAAAACTATTGCGCATTCACACGACTTCATGAACCTTAGTGATTTCAAAAGGCTCATTTTTGCAACTTGAAGATTCGCCATTTTCTAAGTGGGCAATTCGTTCAATGTGCACTCAAGTTTAATCTCATGATTAAGTTTGTTGAGATCGACTAAATATCTTCGGCTATTTAATCAATCAGTTTCAGAGTTGACTGGTATGCATCTCGTTGATCCACAAGGTTTACCAACTTTTCCAAAGATTCCTCTGTCTGAGCTTCGAACAAGTCAGTGACGGTTTTATAAAAACTTAACTAAGATTTATATAAACAAAGCTTAAACTAAATCTCTAGATTGATTTTTATTTTGGTGAAAGCCTAGTCATCTTTTGTGAAGTTTAGCATGCCTTCAGAAACTACACGTAGACCCTTCAAAATATTCTTTCCAAACATTTCGTTATAACAAGATGTGGTAGCTAAAATAGAATATTATATAAATTATTCTTACTAATAACGAACTCGGTTGTAGCAGTATTGGGAAGCTGTGAGCTGCTGAAGCTCGAAATACTGTCCTATGATTATTCATTAATTTCTTCTTATTCAACGTTTTTCTGACTAATTATATCTGATTTAGTGGGATCCATCATCTAAAAAATAAATTATCAGTTATATTTTCTTTTGTTGAATTTGAAGAAATTATATTATCTTACATCTATATCTAATTTTTCTGCTATGTCTGCCATCTTTATTTTGAAACTTTATTAATATTATTAATAATGTATTTGTAATTTCTCTCATAAATTTATAATCCAAATTATAAGAATGAATATTCAAAGTTAAATATATGAATTTGTTGTCAAATTTCTGATCAAGATTATTAAAATGAATTTTATAAAGGATAATTAGACAAAATTGTGAATATTTAATTTTTTACTTATCTGAGTGAAATAAGAATATACTAAAAAAATTGAAAAATTGAAATTATCAAAATAAAAATATTGAAAAAGCATCCCAATATCACTCATTTCAATAAAGACTATTCCTCATGAAGCAGAGGCTAGTATTTATACAATCAAAAATATTTCAAAATAAAATGACGATAGAATTTATTTCATACTCAAAGCCAATTGAATATTTTCACTATGAGTGTAAATTTAAATCTTTATATTCACTCACTATTTAAACAAAGAATATGAACAAAAGACAAATGATAAATTTGAAATTAAAAGGATATTATAATAAAGTGATTGATCTTACAGTGCTATGCTAAATTAATTCTTTTGTTAAAAAAAATCAATTAATAGTACAAGATGAGAAGGATAAATTTACACTTGAAGATTTAAAATCTCTCAAGAAATAATGTGAAGGAATTAAGAAACCAATTGTTGTAAGAGGGATAATGAACAAGTAAGATGCCTTGCTTGCTGCTTAAAATGGAGCTAACGCTATTTGGATTTCAAATCAAGGTGGCAAGGGACTTGATATATTTATTATTTATCGTATTTTATATCTATGATACCTAGCCATCCACCATATCAGTTTTAAAGTCAATCACCAAAACTTTGAGACAGTAAAACTTCTAAAATGTCTAAATCTTCATTGATGGAGGATTCCGTAGAGGTACAGAAGTTATGAAAGCCTTAGCATTGGGAGCTAATGCAGTATTTTTATGCAGACCTATTGCATATGCACTTGCTCACAAGGGCAGTGAAGGGATTAAGGAAATGTTTGAAATGCTTAATGAAGAATTAAAACTGAGTATGGCACTCACTGATGTCATGGATGTAAGTAAAATAACTGAGGATTAAGTCATTCACAGTTTCAGACCCAAATTGTGAATTGTTAAATGAGTATTTTATGATAATATTGATAAGTTATTTCAAGATATAAATAATTCCTTCAACTAAATTTTACATTATAAAGCTCTGTTGAACTTTTCTTAAGTATAAATAGAAATCTAAATTAAGAGTATAATGAAATCAAGACTTTGATGTGTTCTCATATAAAGTTTCATCAATCTTAGGGCCTTTTTTAGTAAATGTGAATTTATTGGGTTTCCAAATAGATTTCAGCCTACTATTACCACCCGTAGTCCCTTTCAGATACCTTATAAATACACTATGATCAAAATTTTCCTTCATTATTTGATCCACTACACTTTTATCCAGGAAATTGTTTCGATCTGACTCTTCTTAGAAGAGTGTCTGCTCAGTTGCATCCATCATAGATATTCCTGTCTCATCCTCCTGAACTTTTCTCATAACATTTATTGAAGTTTTAAGCTTATCTTATTCCTTCCTCATGTAAAAATGTGAATAATTACTAAATATTTTCAATTTAATTAGTATAATTAAAGTTTATTTAATGCATTTATTAACATTCTCAGTTGTCGCTGCAGTTGAAAGCTCCTCTGCCTTGGATTTATCCCAAATATCTTTGATTACTTAATTTTGTAACGGACTCCTTACAGAGTTCAAGCTACTATTCACAACAAATAAGAATTCAATTAATATAAAAATTGAGGAAATTATGTGTTTATTGTCAAATGTTTTATTTCTATGAAATCTAGATGAAGACATAAAACTTAGCCCATTATTTTACTATTAAAATTAATTCATGTAAGGCTTAACTCTGATTGATGCATTTTACGTTCTAAATTATCTATCTACATCTAACTATTCACTTTCATTTATAGAAAGCATTAACTTTAACTACTATTATTAATCACCGTTTCTGATTCTATGTGATTGCTGAGTCCGATTTTGTTTGGCATTTAATGTCATATTATGATACTACTTTAACATTTAGTCATGAGTTGTGGTATTTAATATATTTTAATCATTCTTATATTGAAGCGAGTTCCCATTAAGGATTCCTCGTAGATTTCTTGAGTCTTAATGATGTGTATTTACTCTTTAATGATGTTAATTTGCAGCCTGTACTACTTCTTTAATCTCATAGAGGTCTTAATTTGGACTGGAAGTTCCTGCTCTTGCCTTCAATTTACTTCCTTGCGAAGATTTCAATATTTCTTAAGAATTTTAGTGAATATCTGTCTGATAATTCGTAAATATTGACATTGTGTTGTTATGAAAGACCTAGGCTTTGTTTAGGTTTCTATTACTTGTCTTAGGACTGAAATTAATTAACCCAATATTTTTTATTTATCTACTCACCTAACCTGCAGTTTTTATTCGTATATCTTTTAAAAGCTGTGTTAACTGGATTTCTTCCTTTTCCATGTTATAATCTCCACTTTTAACAGCTTTGTATTTCTCTTCTCCTAACTCTGGATCTTACTCGTATTTAAAACGCTATAAATATTAGGGTTCCTTCATCACTCTAAAAGCAGATTTCCTGCTCATATTTCTATCGAAATGATCATACATATAGTCTTATGTTTTCTTAAGATTAGATAAAGTTCGCTAGTCAGTTTATTCCATTACAATTGAGTTCAATACTTATTGATGAAAACTTTAGAAAACTCTATCTGTTCTCAATCCCTTTTTGTAAATTTAGATGTCTTTTTCATTTTTCAAAAGAGAGGGGTCTTTTAAGATTTGACCACTTTCCTTGGTAGAGGTTACTTGCTTTTATTTTTAGACTTTTGGGTTGTCTCTTATAGATATAAATTTATCCCCAAATTGGTCAATCAAATCTTTTATTGATTTAAAATCTGATTTTTATCTTTTTTTGTTTTTTACTTTATTCTTAATTTCCTAGATAGATTTGTTTTCTAGAGGAATCAAGTCGTTTAATTCTTCATTATCAATAGTTAAATCTTATTTATTTTTTATATCAACTGAGTCTCTTTAAGTATTAATTAATTCATGGAAATGCTTCCTCCATTATTTATTCAACAATGATGGATTGTAGATGCTATGATTGATTTTGTTAATTCTTAAAACTTTCTCAATAATTCTTGGATCGTATTCCCTTTAATTTGATGTCAATCTAACATTTCAAGAGAAATCTAATTTGTGTTAGTTTTATGTAGAATTTTTAGCAGTCTGAGGTTATTTAAGACTTTCAGATTCTTAGTTTTATTTTAGATTTTAATGAGTAGTTTGGAATGAAAACTTGTTATTAATATTTAATAATTGATTTTTTACACTTAAAGGAGAGCTTAGAGTTTAGTTGTTAAATGTAGCTGCAATTTTTATAGTTCTCTTATCATTAGATTTTTAAGTAGATCGTTAATTAAAGAATTGCTTTCCAAGTTACAAGGATGAAATAGCCTTTTCATCGGTATTCTATAATATTGTTAAAGTCTTATTCATTTTTATTTTTATGCTAATTATTATCTCATTACAAGTTTATCATTAAATCACTAGTGATTCAAAATTTTTGAGTAGATAAATCATTATGATTTTGACACAAATAAATGAAGATTAGGTAACTTAGTTTTAACTTGTGCATAAATTAAGATATTTGAGTAGTTATGGGATTCACTCGACATCCTATAATCGTGTCTTACTTTCCCTATTTTCTCAGTGACCGTGAGTCTTAACTGGAGCAGCTGCCTTTTGCACTGGCTTTTTGAAGCTGGGGAAAAGGATTCTTCTGACCTCGGGAACGGACTCTTGGTAAACCAATTGAAGTCTATCATCTAATGTGTTTGAACATACGATTCTCATAATAAATGTAAATGTTACACATTAATCTCGAAAATTTAGGGGTTTATTAAAATAAATTAATTTGAGAAAGAAATTCTTCCCTTTTTACAATGGAGAACAATACCGCCCATGCATGATTCAGCTCCTTCAGTCTCGTCGTACTCGGGAAGATGTCTGCCTTCGTCGAGGTTAACTTTGCAGGGAACTTCTCTGTTTGCGAATGCTTTAACTTGCTCCTTCATCAACTTTTTATAATCGGTAGCGGCTGCTTCTACAATGGTTTTAACAACATCGTAATCGGTCTTTCTGCATCTCACGTTGACCTCTGGCTCCATGAACTTGATTAAACCCTAAAAGCAAAGGTTATTTATTTGTAATGTTGAAATATTAAATTGGATTAAGAATCTGTTTAGCATATTCTAGGACAATAGCTATAATGATATACTCCAAGTGTGATTTTAATATATCCGATTTCAGCTTTTAAATATTTGGGAAACATACCTAAACAATAAGGTTCTTGAGGAGTTCTTTGTATGCAGCAGCATCACCCTTTTGCTTGCTGACCATCTTGTGCTTTGCCTCCTTGTATATCTTCTCGACAAGAGTGTTGACAGTCTTCATCTTTTAGATTCTCTGGGCATTTTGCTCAGCTGACTTTTAGATTCTCAACTTGATCTCGTCTTGTTGGAGTCTGTTCTTATATAAATAATCACCTCGTTTCAAATCAAATGCACTATTTTGCTATACTCTTGGGTGAGTCTCTCCTTCTCTTCGGCGATGTACTTTTCCTTTTGGATGGTGAATTCGTCCTCAGCTTGCTTGTTAATGTTGGCAACTCTTTCATCTCCGTGGCTACGGATGAAAGTGATCATGGACTTAAGTACTTGTGAAGCTTCCTCGGGGTTCATCTTATTAAGATATTAATAATATTTATTATATCTACTCTTTTTAATAATTAATACACTTCTCACCTTCTCTCATATTCCTGAACATGAAAAAAATAATATTAAGATAGTAATTTATTAAAATAAAATAAGAAACAGATTGAAAAAGATAAATTTATAAATTTTTTTATTTTAATGGAATATCAGGATAATCAGTTCACTGGAAACAACATTTGTACTTATTAACCAACCTAAAATGGAAGCCCTTTTGGTCATCACAAGAGTAGCAGTAAATCTTTGTTAAATGTTATTTCAAGTCATGTGTAAAATCCCTCATTTGGAAGTTGAAACTACTCTTTACAAGGAACTTAGAAAATTCTGCAATTGGGTGGGACATAAACTACAGGTTAACTAAGTACACTTTACTCGCCACAATCTACATTTAATTAGTACGACAAGACCCTCTTTCAATAATAAAGTTGCACTAATTTGAGGTTGCCAGAGCAGTCGTTCTAGATTTATTTAACTGACGCCAATCGAACTTTCAATATGAGGTAGATTAAAACTGATGGAATTAAGGGATTGAATATTGCACCAAGAATATAATGCTAAAATGGACAGAAAAAAATTGATCCTTAAACCCTGTAAAATTAACAAGTCATAAATCATTAAGCTATTCAAAGCAAGACTCATACATTCAAATACCCTAATAACAATAATAGCTCTAAATCTTAGAATAGAGTGAGAATGCAAAATTTAAATAAAAAGGGATCAATTGTGAGAAATACAAACCTCATGTAGATTTTTAAGAATGTAAACAAACGAATAAATAATAAAATGGAAAATGTGAACTTCTAGAATTTGAAGCATTTATCTGCCAACGTAAACTAGCTATAATCGTAAAAACCCAAGAATGAGTAAGTTTCTCAATCACCAGATCATAAGTTAATATCAAGCATTTTAAACACGAAAAGCATTGTTAATTAATAAACAGGATCTTTAATGATCCCTATACACTTACGAGATTCAATTAGATCAGTATCTAATAAGAGAAATTAAAATCCCAACATAGAAGGAATCATTTATGATCAAAATTATAATATAAGTTAATAGCCTAAAATATTTGCCTTAAAAAACTAGCTCATCTCTCAGAAAATTAGTGAATATCAAAGACACTTCTAGCAAAATTAAACACTTAATGAAGCTAAAATAATCATTTAATCCCCAAAGGAATGTAGTAAAAATTTCACACTAAAAACTGAAGATAGCTAGTTATATTCAATTAATAATTAATGTCACTTACTTAGTGACACATAAATGACTGAGGATTCACAATTAAAAATGTTGAGCAAAAATATTAATTAGAGACCTCAATTTGAAAGCATAGAAAATGTATACTAAAATATAAAAGCGAGTAGATATATATTTAAACTTATTATTTGAATTATAATTCGAGTGTGTTTATAAATCCAGAACAATAAAAAATATTAAAGCCAATCTTGACGTCTGGTGGTCTTCCTAATAAGTTAAGATTAACAAATTATGAAACCTGGCAAGGTGTTAGTACAAATAATTACCCTGTCTTTTCAAATAATTAAAGTACAAGGAACAGTAAACCGTTCCTGTGTTCTTATAATGCTTAAACTTTAAATGAAAATTAACAAGGCAAAACTTTAACAATTAATGACTAAGAGCATGATCCAGAATCATAGTAACCTAAAAAAGATGAAATGAATAATAGTTTTATACTAAAGGTTCAAAAGATTCTCGATTAAAAATCTAGAAATCCATTAATTTCATAACCAACAACTTAACGGCAGTATAAAAACTAGAGCTAAGCACAAAGACCATAGACTGCCTGTGTAGGAAGCGTAAAGAAAATTTAGTAAAAAGAGACTCCATACTAACATAAAAAATCTTTATAAAATCAGTTATAGAAGAGAAATAATTACAATTCAAGAGATGAACAAGTAATTTGTAAATCAGAAAACAGAGCTGTAGTAGGATAGGATAAAATGAAGCACATGAATAGAGCTGTCAAGTAATTACTATAAATCAATAAAATGCCTATTTTACCAATTTCAATCACTCAAATTTAGAGTGCAAAAAACTAGACCCCACTTAGGCAACAAGATATGTCCGACTTATCTCAGTAGGGTTTTATAAGAAGAGTCGTTCAACAAAAATTAGCATCAAACAATCTATAATATTAATAAGAAGTTGATGTCTATGAAACTAACCCAAATATTAACAGAAATCAATTAAACTTAATAAATCCCTTGATTAAATCTTACTAAACATTGAGTGATGTAAGTAGCCGAGGGAATTTGCATGAAAACAGTTTAAATATAGATCCTGAATAATATCTGAAGTCATAGTAAATTTCAAAGAGAAGTAACAACACTATCAAATAAAGGTATTAATAATAGGACTAGAAATCGAATGAAAGACAAAATGATAAAAGTAAGAGTTCCCCTAGATTTGGGAATTTTAGTGAACGAAATAATCATACCTTATAAAATTACCAATATAAGTAATAGAATAGCATCTAAAATAAAGTTATCAGATTACAATCTGGAGTGAGAGATAAAAGAAACATAAACAATCAAAATGTAGTTATTAATAATGATTTGAAAGGACTGTGAATTATTAATTTCTTTTACGATAAACTACTTTATTAAATCTTTTATGAATTGGACAATCATAAGTTAGAAGATACAATATAATATAAACTTTATCATTCATTCGAATGTAAGTACTAGTAAACATGTTTCATGCCATATATTATATATTCTTCTTGCCTCAACTCTAAGCAGAACTTTTCATCTAGATTATCATCTGAACACATTTCTTTGAGTTGATCTTTTACTAGTTAAATGTATTCATTCATCTTGATCTTTTGAGATTCATCCTCAAAGCCACTCAAAGCAATCTTTAAATTTATTGTAAAAATAATTTAACAATTTAAAAATAAGTTTAATGACAGCGTTTATTCTTAATCCAGACAACTTATTTAGATTCGTTAGAGCTATAGCCATTGCTTTTGGATCTCTCCAAGTATCTCTTACTTCTTTCAGTACTATAAATAACATAAACGCGATAAATTTCTTACCATATTATTTGTGAGAGCTGAGACTGAGTTTTCTTGAAGAGTTTTCTTAATGTTAAGTTTCATCTCCACTATGTGATTCAACATGATCAATATTTTGGTTTTATTCAATGATAACTTTAATAAGACCAAAATCACCCACTTCATAAGAGTAGTTTACAGATTATTTATCGTTTTCTTAAGTAAATTCAGAATCTTGAACGAGTTAGTTTTTCATGCAGAGTGAACTTTGGAAATCTATGAAATTGAATGGTTAAAAATTTAGTTAATTTTACAAATGTCACTAATCTTAATGAAAATGTGTGCAGAACTATTGACTTGCAATGCTTTGGAGGGATCCTTACTCTCAGATAACCCCAAAACCATTTAAAACACTCCCACATCACAATCATGAGCAACTGTGATGTCATAGCTAGCATCTTAAATGTATTTGATTTGATTGTGCTTAAAAGCCTTAATCAAAGTTGTTGCCTTTTCCTGCTTAGATAGAGTAATAAAGAGAAGTAAATGATTCTTTTAAGAAGGCTTCTCAAGTTTCAATTACTCAAAGTATTGCTAAATGTTTTCATCAAGAATGAAAGCTAAATCGTCTGTTTAAGCTAGCTCATTTTAAACTTCAGTTGCCACATCTTACTAAGAAATTTTGATTTGATCATAGTCTAAGTCAATTTGAATAAATAGTTCTATTTTATCTCCTTATGATTATCTCTGACCTTTTGCTTTTTTAGTATAGTTATTAAATATTCCTTCAGGATATCCTATAATTTAAGATAAGTGCTTCCTGTTAACTTTCTATATTTTTTGCTAAAAGCTGATAGTATTCTCTTTCTTAATTGCTTGTAAATTTTCAAATTCATTTGTGCTTTCACCAGTACTTTTATTACTTTAGAATCCTGTATTATTAAGACTATCTAAGCTTTCCTCCTCTACCTGCTTAAGTACTGATATCCTATAAGCTAGTGTCTTTCCTTTGAACCATGAATGATCATTACTCCATAAAACTTTGTAGATGCCAGGTTCCTTCGCTATAAAGCTCACTTTGACAAAGTTTGGGAAAGATTCGATTTGAGTCAATTAGAAAATTTCCTCAAGATTCTAGTGCTAAATTTCATCCTCATTTGATACTTGAGAGTTAGAAGTCACTTTATAAAAACCAAACTTGATGTCGTAATTTGTTGTGGAAAAACCACAGAATATGATTGAGTTTGCATCTTCAACTTCTATCATTTAGAAAAATTGAGCACCAGCTGCAATTTCTTAGATTTGTGGATATGCTAAAACCCCAAAATAATTGCATAAAAAAGAATAAGATTTTCCAATTTTATAATTAAAAATAATAACCTCACTTGACATTATCAAAATTAATACTAAAATATCATCATATCAATCAATTTATTATCATATCATATTTAATAAAAAATATATTTTATTTTAAATTAGAGTTGATTGTTTAATCTCATATTTTTCAATTTATATTTTGATATGTATTTTACCTTCAAGTTGAATTCTCCGTACTTCTATACTTACAAGCATCTTGAGTTTGGCTTGAAAGACTCCAAATTATTAGCAGTGAGGTAATTCTATAACTCTTTCCTGCTGAATAACTTCTCCTTGAAGCTAGACTCAGTATCATCACTATTGATTAAGTAATTAACAAAAGTTTAGGCTTCGGCGTATGACTCCTCTATCTTGGCATCATCGTTTTCTTTGTCACTAGAGACAGCTTGTGATCTGTTTTGGTACTATAAAAAATTAATTTAAATTTAACAAGTTAAAACTTACAGATTTTAGCTACTGTAATTCAATATGCTTGTACTAAATGTTAATCAGCACCATAATTATAGGATCCTCCAAGTTCTTCCTGAAAATGCTGAAAGTATTATATAGTCTCTTGAACACAGTTAAGACTGTACTTTGTAACTAGATTCTCTTTGGAAATGATAAGAAGAAGTTTATTATCAAAGCAACTGAGGTATAAAGTCCCTCTGAATTCTCAAGAACTTCCTTTTACTCTGTGAGTTGGAATAACTTGATAACTTTATTAGAATCTTTATTAGGTGATGAAATTGGCTGAGTTTAGCCTTGACTCCCTCCTAAAATATCTCTATCCAGCTCTACCAAGTAATCAGTCTCAAAAATTAAGGAGGTTAAAAAGTTAGAGAGAGCATTAAAAACTTCCTAATCGGATTCCTTTACATCTCTTATTAGAGACTTCACAATTGGTTGGCATTTCGAAGAGAAAAGCTATAGTTATTCTTATAGATTTTGGCAAGCTGTTAATTTATCAATAAGTTATGTGAGAGCTTGCAGCTTCTCTTGGATGTTTTAGGATCTTGCAATTCTCTTGATTTCTGAAGTTTAATTGTCAAACTATAAAGGAATATCAATATATGAGTATGTAATTACATCATTTATTATTTCAGATCCTTTGAGATTTGGTAGTGACAATAACTCCTTGATCTCTTCTTCTTGATCCTCATTTATATCCTCTATAAAATAGTAATAAGTTATTATACATCATTGCTTTTAACTATTTTCTTACATCGCTTGAGTACATAATTGAGTAAAAACTTTGATCTTTATACCATCCTATTTGCAATAGTTGAGCCGACCAATATATCATGAATCAAGAATATGTTATTTATGAAGTATATCAGGTTTCCAGTCTCCTTGTTCTCATAGGTCATTAATTTATTCTTCATTATTATATCGAATATTCTCAATATGTAGTATTGTACCAAGATATTGTTTGTTTATTCACTTATCTTCTCTAGTTTCAATAAAATATTATTGCTAACAAAATCAATTAATGATAAATTTTTATGATTAATCGTTAAAATATTTTATATTAATAATATCATTCATGAAATTAATATCTTATCTTTGACTTTAACTAGATTATGAAGTATTTGGCTAAGTCCTTGAGTTTTATATTTAAGAATTCTTTTAATCAAGGAATTACTGTGCTTGTTATTTTCTGTTTATAATTGATTCTACTTCTTTCAGGATTTGGAATGCCTGAGCTAGAGATTCTTGTTGAGCCTAAATTTCAAATTAGCAATAGATACCCCAAAAATTATACAATAGTTTTATTAATATATTTATTTGGAGTTTTACACAAATAAAAAAAGAATTTTAATATAGATGAAATACAATTAATTTAATTACATAAAATGAATTTTCGAATATAAGTTATCAATATTCTACTTTCTTAAATGACAAGAAAAATTACATCAATTTCAGGCATAATATTAATTTATTATATTCAGAGCTTTATAAGAGTAGATTTAAGAATAAATATACAATATTCCCATAAATAGATTCACCAAACCAACAGACTGGTCAAAATATTAATAGACAGGCGTATTTCCTGAGCAAAATTTGTTTCAATTCGAATAATATAAATGTGTTTTAAATGAGAAATAAACTAATATTGAATAAAATAATTGTTGATCACTTACATAAACCTATTCAATAATAAATTAAAAATTGAATACTATAATATGGTAAGAATTCTTTGAAATTATTTTGAATATTTTAATTTAAAATATTCAGTGGTGAGTGCTTCCGTGACAAGTCTATCAAAATCTCTCTAATAAGAATCCAAATATCTAAATCCCTCTGATATACTGGACTACCTCACATTACCACTTGGTTAACTCTATTATGATGATATTTGCGACATTTTATCCTAATGTGGGAATTTAAAATCTACAATTAATTAATTAATAATTTATATTATTAAGTTTGTGTATTAGAGACATAAAGATCAAAATGATATAAAAGTTTATTAGACTATTAGATAAATTATTTGTTAGTTGATGAAATTAGCAAACTTTATATATAATTGATAAAATGCATTTCTTGGTCTGTTTGCTCAATAGTCTGGCTCGTTGACGTCTTTCCAGTTGACGTAGTTGGGCTCGTACATGTAGTTAGACTGATCCATAAATAACATATCTATATATTAACGGGATTAGTATTGATTATTCAGGGATATGGTGAGTGTATATTTCATGTCTCATGTGAAAATATAGAAGAGAGAGATTTTATGAAACTATTCATAAAACAGAATAATGAGTGACTTTACAGATGGACTCAATCTGCACAATATTTTAATAATATCGCACTCTCATATAATCTCTCTGCTTTTATTTATATTCACTTATAGTAAGGCAGTTCCTTATTTGTAGTTGTATATTGTAATACTTACCAACGCAATAGAGGAAGAAGAAGGAGATGGGGAGGACGGACCACATCTTCCAGTAGTCAGTGCCTGCAATGACAGTGATGAAGAAGGTCACAATAATGAGGGTGATGAGGATCTTCTGTTGAGCAGTCTTATAAACCATATTGATTCAATTCTAATTTATTATTATTAGATTTAATAATATTTCACAGCTATTCCACTCTATACTAAGTTAATTAGTGAGTGAAATCGAGGTAGAATGAAAAAATAAATATATTCATTTAGAAAATTCATTAATATAAAAGACAAAAGGAATTGTAGATATAAATAAGAAAAATATGTTTCGAAATAAACCATCATTTTTTAGAATTACATATTATAAGTTTCTTAAGTACTTTTTTAAGCACACAACATGTAAAAATCTCTTAATTTTTAATATCAAATTCCCCAAATAATTAGTATATCATGAATAATATTAATTGAATAAACAAGAGTAAATAACTCCTTTTAATATAAAGAAAATAAATAATGGCAGATATAGAATCATTGGATAGCATAAAATAAACCGATATACTCCCCACTAAATAAGAAGCGTTAAATTTAAAAGACCTCGAATTAAATGTAAGAATTTAGATACTTTTTTATTAGTTTTTACTAGACGAAAGCTGAAACAGTCCGAAGTAAAAATGATAGAGAATTTTATGATGGTTCATTGCCCTACTCTGAAAGAATTTTACAGAGATTAAATTCATAGCATTTGAATAACAATCCATAATTTAACATGATGAAGAAAGCTATTCGTGCTTTTTATGAATCCAAAGAATGTAAAAACAGCAAGTCATACGTGAGTAATTAAAGGTTTAAGAATAAATTTATCATTATGTATTTGAGTATCTTGTATCGATCACTCGTTAGCATGATGATTTCTCTTGCTTAAGTGAAGGATTTCACTTTGGCTTAAAAGAACAATGAAAAACTATTCGAGTGGTTCGACTTGAAACGCAGGAAACTTCTTGGATTACCATCAAAAGTAGGGCCAAGCTTTTAAAATTCTCCATATCTACAAAGTACTATGAAGAGAAGGCAGTCATAAACCAATACTAAAACTTTACTATATGGCGTTAAAAGCTCGTCGTCTCTTATTAATCAAGATTTTGAATAGGAAGATTAATAATCTAAGACTTTAACAAAAGATAAAAGTTACACTTTAAATATATTATTAATTTTGCATTAAAATAATATATGAAGCAACATTTTCTTAAGATAAATATCAAAAATTTCTTAGATAATTTTAATTATGTGTTTTACACTTAATCGTAAGCTTTGATATAAATAAAATCAACTCAATCACTTGTTACCTCCCCAGATTACTTCAAACCTCACAGTAATGTAGTGATGGGCCTACATGACTATGATAAATTCATCCTAACCTCAAAATAGTCAAAAATAAAGTTTGATGTAAATTCCCGATCCCCTCACCCAGATTTTCAACCTGCAAAAGATAGAATTCTAGACTTTAAGAGAAGATAACTTGTTAGATAAGATTCAGAGAACTTTAATTAGGGCAGGAATTTATCGCAATCTGCTCTGAGTTAGAATAGGAAGATATTAGTGGGGAAGGATAATCAACATCGGTAGGTTAGTATTACAGATAATAGCAGACCTGAAACTGCAGCTACAAATAATCTTAATCCTACTTCATCAATTAATATCAATAAAATAATTAATAAGATTTAAATGATTTATATACATTTATTAGATAAAGATTATAACAATTGAATTAAAAGTTTAAAAAAATATCTTTAAGTAATAAATTTTAATGTTCTTGGATAACAATTTATATTTAATTATTTACATAGATATTTAAAAAATTACATTGAATTTAATTAAAAAAATATAACTAAATAACTATTCAGTATAAATATTTGAGTTTTAATGCTAAGCCAGAATAGGCCTGGTACTCAACAGACTGGGATGTTCTTAAACTTCAAAGGAAACCAAAGCATAGGCTCATTTATGTCCCCAAATAAGTCCCAAGCATCTTTCTTCACTAGTCCTTAAGTGAATAAATACCCAGTTTAGCATGGTTTCAACACTATAAATCAGGATTTTGGCTCTTTTTCTAATGTATTTTATTTTAATGTTCCTATGAGTACAGCAAGCAACGCTGGTGAATAAATCAGGCCCTTCTCTCAACAGTCTTATGCCTTTAGAGACATCAGAAGTAGAGAGAACTAACCAAGAAGATAAAAACAGTAAACTTCTCTCTCGATAGATAAAATAATTGCTTAACCAATTTCTTAAGCATTTTCTCAGAAACGTAGAGTATTAGACAGTCAAGCCAATTTCTACACTGTAGAGCCTTCATCAGATAAGGAAGACTTGAAACTTACTAGATTTTGGTTTGCGAATATGAATAAAGAGTTGATGTAAAAGCGATCAGATGAGGAGAAGCAAGTGATCTTAAATGAGTGGAGTGTGGCTAAGCAGAGGATGTGTGAGGAGATCACGAGTAAGTAGGAGAGGTTTAAGTATACAAGCGATCCAAGTAAAGTTGCAGTTATGATAGATAAAGAAAGGAAAGTAATGATTGAAAAGATTTACAAGAATTAGCATGAATTTCTTGACAGTGAGGAGTCTTCTTTGAATATAGTTAATATGAACCATTAACCATATTTATAATAATTATCTCTTTATTATACGACATTTGATTCAGAGAAGGAAAGAGAAAGGGAGAAACAACAAGCAGATGCAGCCGCATAATTAATGAAGAAACCCACAATTAAAGGCAGTCAAACATCAATAGCATAAGATTATGGATATGATAATGAATATGATTATAATCGTCGCTAGAGTGATATTGATAGCTCTCCTTCTAACCAATAAATAAAGAAGCAATAAACCATAATAGATAGTCCACTTATACATTAAGAAACACGAAAGAAGAAAGAAGTCAACCCACAAGCCAAATTTATGGATTTTTCCATTCCTTAAACAGATTAAGATTATCCTTGTAATGATAACGAATAGAAACCTGGCTAAGCAATTTTAAGCATAAATAAACCGCTTGAAGAATCTTCAGAAGAAGATAACGAGCCTGATGAATTTGGCAGAATACCTAAACCAAAATAAGTACTACCATTCAACGCACTATCTTTGGCAGGCTAAGATTAAAAACGATTAAAAATCTTGAAAATTAGATAGAATAAAGGGGAGTTGATAAGAGCAAGTATAGGAACAACTTAGAAAATTAATGAAATTGTTTCAGATGGAGTTATTGATAACGTGTTCATTAATTAATCTAATCCTGATACTCTTACTATGAGTGTCTACAATCAAATGATTTTAATATTTGGCATGATTTATATATGTATCTATTTGATTAATCGTCCTGTAACTTCTCCTTATCAAAATATCTCAGGATTAAACCCACCAAAAGATCAAATGCTTTAATCTTAACAAATCTACACAACCAAATCTCGTAAATTAAATACAAATTACTAAGGACAACAAGACTTGTTTTCTATGACTTAATAACTTGGAAGAGTTAATGATAATCCCAGACCTAAAACAGTGGGATATACATTCTCACCTGATAATCGGGGATTCGGTAGAAATAAGTTAATGATGGAAGATAGAAATGCTCATATTGGTGGTTCAATTTTGGAATAACATCAAGAAATTCAATCTATCACATAATATTCTTAAATTACAAATGATTATTTATGACTGAGAATGCAGTCTAATTATTACTCCCCATACTAAAATCTATTTATTTTAGTAATACCTAACTAGAGAATCATTGAGTGGGACATTTAACAATTTGCCCCAAGAAAGCTCCAAATAACTATCAACTCAGCATATTTAAGCAAAATCTTTGGTAAGCTTACCATTTTCAATACAAGCTATATCAAAAGCAATCCTACTCCCTGATGAAGATATAGATCTTAATAAAAAATATAAAGAACACCCTAATCCATAGGCTTTCAATTTAATGCCAAATCCCTTCCCTAAATTAGTCAAAGCTAAAAAGGGTAAGAAAGGCAAAAAGTGAAGTTAAATTTAATTATGAGTTATCAATTATCATGTACAATGAGTTTCATATACGATTATAGAAAGCATATTTATAAAAATGGAAAATATAGACAATAAAAAGCAAATAATAATTGACAAGCTAGAAGCACTAAAATAATCATAATTTCGTACTGTAATATTTGGCATTAGTGGTTCTGTAGCTTCAATAAAAGCAAAGGATATTGTTTAGTCTCTTATTGACTTGAACTTAAACGTTGTACTAATTGGAACTAAATCAGCATTGCATTTCATTAATAACTGTGGAGAAGATTATTCTTTGACTGAGCTTTTATCTAAATATGGAATAGTAAAGATGTAGAAAGAAACTTTATAAGCTACGCCAATATTTGAAATGTTCATGGAGGAGGATGAATGGAGTGCTTGGACAAAAAGAGATGATTACGTTTTACACATAGAATTGAGAAAATTAGCATCAATGCTGCTTATTGCTCCACTCTCTGCAAATACAATGGCCAAGATTTCTCATGGAATATGTGATAATCTTCTGACTAATATTGCCAGATGTTGGGATTTCAAAGGCAAAGTGCCTTTTATAGTCGCTCCAGCTATGAATACGATGATGTATGAGCATCCACTAACTGAGAAACAAATTGAAAATCTTATTCATACATTAGGAATTGTTGTACTGCCAACTTTGAAAAAGAAATTAATGTGTGGAGATGAAGGATATGGGGCAATGCTAGATGTTCCAGGAATTATAAATGCAGTTAAGACAGAATTGAATATAATTGATGATAGTTAATGAAATAAAAGTGTTAATTAAAATATATCATAACTTATAATAACCCTAATCATTCTTGCTTTTGTTCTTCCTACTATTCTTGCTTTTGTTCCTCCACTTATACTAACACTTTCTTTAGTATGTACATAAAGTAACCAAGTCCATGATCAATATTTTTCTGAGTGAATTTCCATTGGAACTCTGGGTCAAGCAAAAACTTCTTTCTGAAGTGTGGCTAATCAAATGAAATCTGTATAAACAAGCCATCATCCTTCAATACTCTAAAGCAATTTTACAAAGTTTTCTTAGCTCTTTCTTTGACGAGATCAGTTGGATTCCAAGGGTCCTTATTATCTGTCATGACTACATCCATAGTGGCTTTATCAATGACAACGTCGAACATTTTATCCTCGTATGTCATGTTCATCATGTCCATGGTTTCCCATCTGAGCTCTTGGCAATCTCCACCCTCACTATATTTATCCTTCATTCTTTAAATCACACTCTCTGCATAGTCTATATTGTCAATGTTGTGATAGCCCTCTTTCCACAAATCATAGCCAAGTGAGGAATTTCCACATCCAATAATCAAAATTCTAACTGTTTTATCTTCAGGGATAGTCTCTAAAAATTAGGCCTTGCAATCGTTGAAACTCACAAGCCATTCGTAGTTGTCTTCCTTCTTGAACCTCTCATTCCAATATTCTTATTTCTGAAGAAAATAATCATTAATATATAGATTAAATTGTGGACTTACTAAGTACTCTGAATTGTGCTTTGGTTCCATGTTTTAAGTAGACCCTTGTTAAATAAATAATTATTAAATAATAACAATTAAAAGGAGGATGATTAACATATAATATTGGTAAAAGTATAAATATAATTATAATAGACGCAGTGTATTTGAAAAATGAAAAAATTATTCAATTTCATCAAAAACAAGAAAGATGATGAAAGCAAAAGTGATGAAGAAACTAAGCATCCAGATGATCCCATAGATTAAAACAATGATAATTAAGATATAAGTTTATGTATTTCCCTTTTAATACGTTGAATAAATTTTTAATTATAACTCCACTAAAGATAAGGACTCAAACTCAGATGACTAAAGCAAAGAAGCAAAGTTAGAAGAAATAAAGCGAAGTATGCAGGATAAAAAGATTAAGAAATTTGAGGGGATACTCACCCAGAAAATAATTGATCTTGATAAGTTAAAGGCTCTGTCTTGGAATGGTGTGCCATCCACAGATCCACGTCTACGTTGCGATACTTGGCGACTATTACTGGATTATTAACCAAATGACTAAGAAATTGCCAAGGAAACTCTGTCTAGGAAGAGAGAGGAATCAAAACCCCAAAACCCTTTCAGTAGTTTGATTGAGTTTTTGATTGATAAAAGTAGACTATTAAGGCATACTTTATTAGGGTTTTAATAGGGTTTATGTAGGGGTTTAATGTTTAAATATTAGTATTTTAAGTGAGTATAACAAGCGAGTTTATAAATATTTCACACAAACATAAGCTTAGAGTCATGTGGCAGTTCTCTGAATTTTATCTTTCTAAGTTGATGTTTGATTGTTTCTATTGTTTGTTAATTCGCTTAGCTTGGCTTGATAATAGTTGAGTATGCAAGTTCTCTGAGACATCCATTTATTTTATTTTTATAGAGATATTGTTTGATTATCTGCTTAGAATCTCTCTCACCCCTGCAGCTAAAGTAATCGTTTCTTGGAATGTCGCTCTCTATTATAACTACTGCTAGAGCCCAGATATCTCATTAAGTGTCTCCATCTCTCCAATCCTCTCTCTCTGGGAACTATCCAGGAGTGCCTTATACATTTCCTTATGCAGAGGCTTACACTCTTTGAGCTCTGTTGAAGCCAATAATATACACTCTAAGAGGCTGAAAGTTCATCATGATGTTCTCTGGCTTTAAGTCTCTATGAACATAACCAAGCTTGTGAAGCTCTTCAAATCCCTTCAACTATCTGCTATATTATCTAGCTAATTTATCTCTGACATCTATTGTCAGATAAGAATTCCCTATAAGTCATTTCAAGTAAAGGAAGCCTGAAGGCTACATGATCTTTACCAAGTAAAATAGCATCAAGCTAGATGAATATGCCTGCACTCATTTAACTTTGCCTTTTAAAGAGCATAATACTCATTTGCAAATTTCATTTGGAACTTGTCATCAGCAAGGAAGTAATTGAATGGATATATCTTGTAAGCATATTTGTCATCAGTAATGACTATCTTCTCTATTTTATCTTCAAAAGTGAGGTAGCTTTTGAGGCAAGAATCTAAGTCAATAATTTTTAATATGGGAATCTTCATTGCCTCTATTTTAACCATTCATTTTTTTGATCTCAGAGACTGGAAAGTTCTTGACTACTTTCTTCATTTTAACTTACTTCCAGACTTCAACTATAAGAGACTCCACTGGGTTTCTTGATCTTCTCTTTTAGAGGAATCTATTCCCTGTAGGTTCATGAATAAAGACAAAACTTTAATTGTGCTTTTTCTTTAAGTGCACTTTGAGGTCTCTTGTATGAGAATATGGCTTCTCATAAAACTCACAGACATACTTCCCATATTTCTTTTAATGCTTGAGATATAACCTTGGCATATCGTTGTGTATATCTCTCAAGTGTCTCTTATAAGTTGACTTGTAAGGGAATTTTTTATTGCATTCTTTGCATTAATAGTCAACTTTGGCTTGTAATTATTAATGAATGCTCTATGGCGGGTTGTTTAACCTCCTCCTCAATTTGTACAGCTTCTAAGATAACAATCCTAATTAACTTATATTTAAATCTCAAAGCTAGACTGGTCAATGTTGTCATAAGTAGGCTCCCACTGAGTACAAGCGTCTCTGGTCTCTACTTTTCTTGGTTGCTGGAATGATAACTTTTATTGACTTGATCCAAGTAATGCCGCTCTTCTTAACAGGTTAGCGCTCATTTTTGTTTGCTGATATATTTAATTATAATAATGATAAAATATACCTTGATAAACTATATTGCGAGAGTATAAGGCACTCTGGTAGATTCTTTGCTGAGAGGTAAGAAAATTAACTAACCATAAAAATCTGTAAGTTGACATATTTTATGAGAATTTATAACATTTTAGTAAATTAAAATACTCCTAATGAAGTTTTGTTTCTCTAGGAGGTCCTCCAAATCAAGTTTGAACTTAATTTGGAGGTAAAGTTATGAAACATTTTTTAATTTAATATGCTCCTAATTAAGTTTTAACCTTAAAATTTAACTCCTAATAAAGTTAGAACTTAATTAGGGGACCTCCTAAAATAGTTAAACATTATTAGGATCAATTTAATGGAGATAGATTGATAAAAATGGAAATCAATCTGTGAAACTTGGAGCAAGTTTTTCAATGCTTCTCCG
>ARYC01001715.1:0-87465 GCA_000711775.1 Oxytricha trifallax
AAAAATTATCAACGAATAGTATAATCTCTTATTCAGGGTACTTCTCTCTTAGCTGCTCTAAGAACTTAATGTACTGCTCTGTCTTAATAGAGCGAGGATGAATAACATAAGTTTCTAAACCAGCATCCTCGCTAATACTCCTAGAATTGCCATTGTTTATACCTTGACTTTCTAGTCATATACTTCTATATTACTATGCCTCTTATACCAAGATTTCTAGATAAAATTGTTGAAGGTAAACACAGCCTCGTCAGCATGTATAAACTTAATATTATTAGTAATAGCTCTCTGCTTTAATCATAAATATAATTTAGGTTATTGTTGTAAAATGGCAGAGTGAAATCAATCACTCTCTTGATACGATTAACACCTTTTTAAGAAATACCATTTCGTTTATAGATGTTGGCTATAGACTAAGCAGAGATCTTCAACTCAGGGAACTGGCGATGAAACATAGTAGCTCGCTGGTCTAAAGAGAAGTGAGCCCAATACTTCAAAGTTTTATCATTAATAAGATAGTCAATATGCTTCTATAGAACTGACTACCTCTTAGGCTAAGAATTTAGCTACTATTTCTTTAATTATAGTGCTATAAGACAGTGGGAACGAACAGTTGACTGACTTCGCTTTATGAGTAGAGCAATAGACTTATAGTTTAGTACTGGTTTGATTTATTCACTGTATATATCAACTCCATATCGCAGTTTATACACATATATATACTCTTCATCATAAATAGACCCCAAAAGCTTGCTATTTTTGTCTCGCATTTAATTAATAACCCCAACCCCTAACAAATCCCCAACAAAACAAAGCATTTATAAACCTCATTAAGGGGTTTTGGAGTTTTGAATGTAATGTAAATATCACAATATATATTATAATTACGAAGATGGTGGTGAAGATGATAAATCAAGGGGGAATTAAGAATGATAGTGAGATGTCAGTGGACGATGGCCAGGCAAGCTTCAACAGTGAAGAAATGAAGGAAGGCTTGCATCAAATTGAAATCGGCTTCATTGATTCTCATGATAACACTTAACTATATATTAATATTAATACATACCACATTAATTTATTAGTGTTATTAATGCTGTAATCAATACTGAAATTACTCATAAAACTACTGATGAAAGCCAAGGATATAATTAGACAGAATAGGAATTGGGAATATTACACATTATCACAGCAAATTGTGCATAATGACGATGCAAATAGTAAAATTCAAAATACTCTGCAGGTTAATAATAACAGGAGGAGTAAAAGTGAAGGCAGGAAATTAGACACTATGGAACTTATATAAATGTAATAAAGTCTTAGATAATTTTGAAACTTTTCACTCAACAAATAAAATATTTATACTATGGAATACAGGCAATAATACGAGCCATCAATGAGAAACGCAGCTGAACAAGAAGAGGATGGCGAAGATGATGACGATGAAGAAGACCATATAAATAATCAATATTTTACTAAACATGCTATTCAATATCTTCACTTTCTTTAATTTGGCATTAATTAATATCATTTATCAAAGAATCGCAGGAAACAACGAGAATAAGAGCAGCGTGGAGATGTTATTTGACGAGTAAGAATTACAGCATTATCAACAACAACAAGTTAATTCCAATAGTTCCTAAAATGGCAGTTAAAACAGCCGCAATCCTGAAGATTATGATATATTTTATTATATATTTATGTGTATAATAAAAGTATTTTAATATTATGTTGTTAATAATTATATATTTATGATATCACCATTAGCCCTGGACCCCGTAAGATATAAGGGTAGGGCAAATGTGACAATTCACAGTGCAGAATATTTTGAAATTAATACTAGACTCTTTAGTTTTATAAATCAACTACTAGGAATAAATTCAATTTTCAAGTATAATTAATAAATTTGTAATTAATATATTTCCATATTAACAATTTTGAATTATTAAATTAGAAAGTTATAAGGATAGGGTGACCCACAAGGGCCCGAGGCTGGAGACTTTCTAATAGAGCCTTCTACTACACTAAGGCCTGCTGAGGGTAGGCAGGGGGTTGCTGGGTTCACTGCATTAGGGGTCAGTCGGCGGGGTTCAATCTGTCAGATCCTAGACTCCTCGAGTCGTCTGCACGCTAAGGATTTCCCTGCATAGATGAGCTTCCTGGCGTGAGTTCCAGTTTCCTAGGTAATAGGGAGCAGGATGAAGGTGGTGTTCAACCTTCAAAAGTGAGACGATGAGAACCATAAAAGCCAACGATAATGATTTTTCTCCCACACCAGGTCGGGTTAATGAGGCTACCACAGCGAAAGGTCAGAGACTACTATCTCAGCAGCGGTGGAACCTGGTAAGCGTTTTCTCCAGACTCCCCTTTAATTGTTTACAGGAAGCAGATCTCTACGAGCTCTGTGGGGGATACTCCTAGTTCGCTAGGCTCTTATCTCTGATTTTACATCTCGGTACAGGGAAATGTGGAATGGGGGGCTAGGTGGTTTTTCGGAGTTTTCTAGTTCACGACTTGCCACGTCATTGATTGCCACGTCAACTCACTTCAGATACGTCTACGTCACGACTAAGATTGATGGTTTGATTTTAGTATTAAACAGTGATATGTTAAATTTAATTTGAGATTACTCATTACTACTAAAAAAAAAAAAAAAAATTAACAATGTTTTACAATAATTTAAATATAGGATATTTTTTTAGGATAAATTGACAGATTAGTAATGTTTATCATGATTTGTATTTTTAATTTGCTAAATATGATATTATAAAATATCCTTTATATTCTAAATTGTCTATAACTTATAATTTTTACTCGGCTATGGAGAGGTATTGGAATAAAATTCAAAAAGTATTAAATTATTATTTATTTTTAATGAGATATTTTCTGTATTACTTTATTTAATTCGATATTGGAATGAATCTGAATACTTTGATTTAACTATAAAGATTATTATTAATAATAATGATTGCTGTGATTCTATAACTTTTCTATATATATTTATAATAATTAGATTAATTATGAAATAGCAGGTTCGAACTAAACGAGGTCAGATTTATAATAACGGAGTTAATGATGGCTATGATAAACTGCCAGCTAGCACTGTATTTGAAAATATTATATTAATAATATTAATTTGAACTGTGAGTACATAGGGAGCTAATCATGGCAGAGTAGACTCAAACACTGGACTACTTAATAAAAACGGTTATGATCCTAATTTAATTATAAATCATGGTGTTTTAATAAAAGTGTGATCCTGTGAAACAGAAATATGTCAGTATTTGATGTGTAATATTTTCATTTATCCAGATTAAAGAGACAATTGGCTAGATAGTGAGCTGCTAAACAACAATTAAATGAATGGAAATTAGTAAAATTTGAATTAACTAGGGAGTTCATTCACTGGCAACCCCAAAGTGGACATGAATACTTCTCAACTCCAAATTAAATCAGGCAAGGATCAGTCAATGCAGCCAAATTCTAATGGCTAGATGATGTTCTAAAAATAGCCTACTCGTGGGAAAGGCTGTATATAATTAATGCTAAATTTATTGATCTTACTTATAAGCCTATGCAAATCATATGTAGTTCTATTGAGTAGTATTTGAATTTTTTCTATTCATAATTAATTATGAAATTATCTAAAAATAATTAAAGGCTTAGAAAATTCTTCAAGAAACAAGAATAAAATTATGCCTTTAAATTCCCTGGTGCCTGATGAGGAATATGAACAGCAAATGGAAAATATCATCAGTGAGTACAATCACAATGGACATCAGCAGCCTTAAAGTAACTCTATACTATTTTATAGTGAGTTAAATTTATAATCCAAATTCCCTTTCCTTATGATCAGTAATTCCAATTTTTACCCCTTAATTTTAGACAAAATTATCATATTATGTAACGCTTCAGATAAATTGATACCACAACGTTCTAACAATAGCAATGTTTTTATAAACAACAGCAAGTAACAAAATTCAGGGAGAATTAACGCATAATCAGTCATGAATGGATCTGGCACTAGAAATTAGTAAATGAATGGCGTGTAGACTGTCAATCCTGCCACTGGATAAATGACTAAACAGCAATCTAACTTATCAATTTAATATACATTAGAATTGATAATTATTGTAATAGATTTAAATACTTCATATTTAAATTTAACTATGATGTAACTAATCCCATTTTGGAGAATATTGAGCAATCTTTCGCATAGTCACGTTCAAATATAGCTTCAATGATTTTGAATGTATTAGCTTTATAGAAAAGATAAGAGAATTCAAAGTTTGAAAGATTTAGTAGTATGGTCAGGATGCAGATCCATTACCAGACGTTGAGGATATACTAGAGGAGGAAGATAATATCAAAGAAGCCTCATAATTCAGATCTAGAGATATCATCATATGATATAAAATTAAAAATGTTTTATAAAAATAATCATAATTTATAGTTAATAGTTGTTATCATCATGAGACAGAGGAGTGGTCACTAGTAGAGTAAATATCGCACAATGACAACTATGATTAGAGACCCAGATGCTGACTTATTGGAAAATGAGACTGAAGCTCAGATTATGAAGATCAAGAGATTTTGCAGAAAAATGTGCAGATGTTCATAATAATTTACTTTTATTTAAGGATTCTCAATCGTAGTTATAGTTATTTGAGATTGAAGCTTAAACATTTAACGCGTTGAATTTATATGTTTACTCTAATATTTGTACATATGTTGCAAAAAGAAAGAAACTCTAGATGACTCATTCAATTACACCTCCGGAGACTCAGATTTAGACTGCCAAGAGATGTTTCTGGCTATGGACGACGATGAGTAATCCAATCGAGTAGTGGAGCTATGGCAGCGCACACTCGCAAAAGCCAGAGGTGCAGTGAAAGTAATCGAGATCTTTGGTGATTTGAATAGAAGGATATACCTCTACGGCTCAGACAAGAAACATGATTATTTGTATGAGCAGGATAAACTCAAGCCATTGCCGTTTATATTGTTTCCACAGGATCGACTCAAGAATGTCTGGAACATGGTTATGATGCTGGTTGTTATTTATACTGGTACCTATATACCCATGTATGTAAATTGCAATGTTTGTTCTGTTATCTCATCATAAATTAGCTTATAAACCCATTTATTTATTATAATAATTACAATTGACATACCCTACAAAACTGCATTTATAGAAGACTCTACTGACTTGGTGAACAACATAGAACTTGCCATTGACTCACTTTTTATCATAGATGTAGTAGTGAATTTTATCAGTGCCTATGAAGATAACGAGAAAAACGTAGAGTTTAGACTTTCAAAGATAGCCTACTCATAAACTTGATAAATTTACAAATAGTGAATAATTTTTACATAAATTATATTTATAAGTTTCAAACAAGTTTACATAATGAGCTGGTTTTTATTTGATGTGGTCTCTTGCATACCTTTTTAATATTTGGATTTCAGTTCTGGTTCTGATAATATTTAAAGATTTTATAAATGATTAATCAATATATACTATGACCAGTTTAATTTTGCAATTAAATTATTGCTATTTTTTCTGAAAATGGGGACTTTGTGCAATCATATGATGATGAATTGGTCCCAGATGATTCTGGCACATCAACTGAAGTTTATAATTCCTTTGGAGGTGCCACTTTAAGATTTTTAGCTACCAATACAACCACTGGTGTTCCTGGTTTATTATAATTCTATTTAATTTAATTTAATCTGATATATCCTTTGGAATTAATGTCTAAGAAAGCAACAATAAATATAAAAAAACACTGGTAAGACAAATAACTCATTGAAATACAGTAAATTACTCAAGTTGACTAGACTCCCAAGACTGTATAAATTGCTTAGAATTCTTAGACTTTTCAAAATGATGAGACTTCTCAAATATAACCGCAACATCTTTTATAATTGCTTTACAAAAAATAACATTAGGCTTTAACATCCGTGATTTATATAGTAAAGATTATTGAATAGTATAAAAATAATTAATATATGTTTATGCATACTTTTTATCAAGAAGTTGTTCGATCAGTTGAAGTTGAACCCAGGCTACATGAAAATGATCACAGTTTCAGTGACTGTGCTATTCTTAGTGCATCTCGTCTCTTGTTTTTACTTTATGGTTGCCTCCTTCACAGATTTCGATCCAGACTCCTGGGTGGTCTAGAAGAAGCTCCAAGATGACACTAATTTCAATTAACTATCTTATTTTATAGAATTTTTTAATTTCGCCTAGTATATAACTGCGATGTATTGGGCTTTTTAGACATTGACGACAGTGGGATATGGGGATGTGCAGGGATCTACAACTCTTGAAAGAGTTTATTGTTTATTATGGATGATCTTTGGAGTCGCCTTTTATTCCTTCACTATTGGTAATTTGCAGAAAATATAATAACTACTTTTGAATTTATCTTAACAGTATTTTATTATACCTTGAAATAAAAACCATCATTAGGTTTTTTATTATAAAATCTAATTAACACCATTATTTTAAATAAAATCTGATAAATTTTATTTTATGGATTTTTGTTATTTGCAGAGTATTATTTCAACTATTGATGTTTTTTAATATTCATTATCATTTTCAAATATACTTTTAAAAAAGTGAATTAAACTTTGAGTTTTTTAAAGAATTATCTACTTTAATCTCAAATAAACATTTATTTTAATTTATTTTTATGTTAAAGCAAGTGAATTAAGTGCCAAGTTAAACACACTGACAGGTTTCGCAAAGCGAACTAAGCTCCCAGATAACATTTATGATAAATAAAAAGAAAAATAGAAGATTATAACAATTTGATTAATATAACTTAGAATACTTTTTAAACAAAATGGAAACCGGATTGTATAAACAGCTTTATCATCTCTCCATTCACCCTCGTAAACATCAAAGATATCTTGTCAGATCCACTTTTACTTAGTCCTTGAGCTCCGCACCTGAAGTGTCAACTTAGACCTGCCACTACTCTTACCAGACTGAACCTCTAAAAAATAAAATTTTTAGATATGTTTTTTTGTAACTTACATTTTTGTGAGTGTAACTGGTCCATCCTCCTCTCCATTAAAAGTATTCATTTTAATCTTAATCAAATTGTTATAATCTTCTATTTTTCTTTTTATTTATCATAATTGTTCTAAAAATCAAGCGTTTCCTTGAAAACAACAATGCCAACAATATAGTATTAAGTGACAGCAGGTAAATGCTTAATGAACTTCCCAGCACTCTAAGAGCTGAGGTGGTCAAGCAAACTTATGCTGACATTATAGAAAAAGTGAAGTTTTTCAATAAGAAAGACTCAGATTTTCTATGGGCTTTCCTACCTGCACTTAAACCAATGAAAGTGTACTCTAAGGATATACTATACTCTCAAGGAGATCATCCAGAGGAGGTGTTTTTTATATAGAAAGGCAGAGTAAAGTTGTGCTATGACGTCAATGAAGGAGAAAGCCCAGTGCAAGTGAACATCCCCTTTAATATGTACGTTGAAGGCTCTTACTTCGGTGACTTGGAAATCTTGATTAAAAGGTACAGAAAATTAGGGAGAGACGGTACAGCTATAGTCGACTCAGAATGTCATTTGCTAGTTATAGGCGCGAAAGAGTTGAAGTCAATCTTAAAATACTTCAAGGAAATTGAAACCTAAATGATACATACTGCTCAGAAGAGAAGAAGACATCATTAAAAGCAGATCTAAGAAGCCAAAAAGAGATACATGGAGAAGAAAGTCAAGGCCTTGAAAAACGCATCACTTTTCTAAAATAAAAACGCCTTAAATTAGTTCTCTAATTGGAAGAAACGTTCTAAGAAAAACGCAGACAATTTCATCTCAAGAGCCAAGGCAAGTCGAAAGAAATTGGAAATGATTGCCTCTCATAAAAATGGAGTGGTTTAAAGTGACGATGAATCTCATCGTATTGATTAATAAAAAGATAACTCTTAACTACTACAACCTAATGATTTAGCAATGGATGCACCTGACATTATGGAGCAAAGAAGAACGAGTAAGTGTATTTCTATATCATACATTACCTTCATTTACACATTAATTGATTGAAATATGTATCTCATTTCTATCTATATAGGCCAATTACAACCCCAAAATCCTCAAACTGCAGGTGGAGTTAACAAAAACTAGAAACATAAAAATTTAAATAAACTTGAATCAGTTAGTGATTATGATGACTCTGGGAACGACGAGGATGAAGAAGAGTATGATTCTGATTATGAAGAGAAAAAGAAAGAAAGGGAGCAGAAAGAGAAAGAAGCAGCCAGCATTTTGATTTAGAATGATGACTAATCCAATAATTTGTCGAATGTTTCTTAGAATTAAGGTTGGTTATTATATATCCGATTGTTATTATTTTTCTCATTATTAACAATAAATTTACTATATAAATTCTTTAGAGCCAAAATATTATAGAAAATATTTATAATAAATTCTTTTGTCTAAATTAAAATAATCCAACATCAATAAAATAGTAAATTTATTTCTCATTCATATTTACTAAAAACAAAATCTGATAAACTGAATATGCAAGATATATTAGCAAAATTAATCAAAGATGAAATATCTACCTTTTTATATCTTTGTGTATATTAAAGATATAAATCATATTTCCTACCTTAATTAAATACAGCAACAAATTTCAAGTAATTTGCAGAGAAATTCTTTAAAATCTGGCTCATAAAATTAGCAAAATTTAAATGACAAAAACCAGCTGAAATTTAATTTGAACATAAACATTAATGGTGTGCAAAATTCAAATTCCTAAGAGGCTTCATTACAAAATGCATAAAATTAAAAATCTGAATCTGATGGTACTGCTTATAAGAAATATTCCATGCAAGAGCCTGTCACTATGCTTTTTTGTAAATTATGATAGGCATTTAATAGCCAATTTTCAAGTTTTTTCAAAGAAAAATTTGGATGCTTGATTTGAATAATATTCAATCAGAACCCTAAGGAAGTCAAAATTTTAAAATGCCATTATCATCGAGAAATTCAGTACCACAAAACTAGCCACAGTAAAACATTGCAAAATCCACGATTTAACCCTAATCTCGCTAGGAAAAACCACCCAAAGCGTAACCTGTGGGAAATGTAATTTTATAATTTATATATAGTAAATTTGTTATTTAATTATAATATATAAACATTAGAAATAGGTAAGAAAGCAGATCTAAGAGTAAAAACGAAAAAGAAAGACAAAAACTTGATAAAAAGCATAAAGACAAATCCAAGAAAAAGAAGAAAAACTCAATGTATATTCTATAATATTGCCTATAAATCACATGCTACATATTTATTTTATATAATCTCTGATGTGTCTTCAGGTTCAGGGTAGAATGGCTTCAAACACCTAAGAAACGAGTAATTTAACTATGATAAGCTAGAAAATGAGGGGATTTCTTCACAGTATAGTAAAATTTGTATAGTTTTTACTACAAATTTTCATTTCATTTTTTTATACGACCACGAGAAGCAAATGAGATTATTCAATGACACTATGTCTGCTCTGGCCTTGAATGCCTATGAAATCAAGGAGGTAAACGACAAGATAGGAGAACAGCTGTAGTTCAGAAATTAAAGATTAGACAAAATGGAGGGGATGAGCAAAAACATAGAGGGCAGTCTATCCAGGATGGAAAGCATGATTAGTAAAATAATGGAAAGCATTTGAATGGGAGGAATTGCATTGATATTCTGTAAACATTATATGATTAAATTAATGATTTTAGTGTATTAGTTTGTCATAATTAAAACAAAAAATACACTCAGTAAATTTTGATTGACTATGAAACCAAATTAATTAAAACTTCTTGGGTAAACTAATGATTTCTGTTAAGTTTTTATTTATACTACTTTGTAATTCCTAATCAAATTTGTCGAATGTAATTGTAATTGATATTTGCTTTTTGTTTTTCTTTCTCAAAACAATTCAGCAATCATGGATCTGGCAGAGCCCCCGCCCACTTCCTCAATAGTGTGAATATCACTGCTAATAACTCTGTAATTATCTGTTATTCTCTTGATATTTTCGCTTCTGAAGCTTTACCTCGCTCTCTCACTCATGACCACGCAATCCTCGCCATGTCTATTCTGCAACATTAGGATATTTCCACAGTGATTTTGCATTTCTTCTAGAGATATATCTATGAGCTCCTTTGGCTTATTGTTCAGGTAGCTGTTCGTTATTTCTTTCAAAACTTTGTCCTTTTCTTTCTTGGAGGCGATTGACTCTGAGCAGAGAACTATGTGGTTTCTGAGGGTGCTCATTACTACATTGGTGTGATTAATTGGATCAGTGTCATTGTTTTGATGCGCACAGATAAATATAGTTTTTGTTAATAATAGAAAAATACATTATCTTTTTAATATATGCAATTGCTATTAAAAGCTTGTATTTTATATGATGCTTATTAAATTTTAACAATATATATATTAAATTATTGATCTAAAAAAGGATTTTATTATTTTTCTTTCTCAAAATTTGATTTTCTATATCCTAATAATAACAAATAGATCCTTATTTATATTTAAATGCCACACTACACTGCGATACTTAGCTCTGGAATGTTAATTCAACTCACTAATGAAATCTTGGAGTAAATCAGCATCTGCTCTGGCAGACAACTTTACATATACTTTTCTATTTTCATAATCAAACACAAGCGAGCCTGTGCCTTCAAGTGTATTAAATATTATCTGTAATTATTATTAAAATCTAAAAACATTCTATGATATAGCAATTTGAATTTTCAAAGTGACTGGTCTGGAATCTTCCTAATCAGATCTAAAAATACTGAATACTGAGAGGAGAGCTGTTTGATAATTTGAGGATTCTTTTCCTTCTCTCTGGTGGGCACTTTCATTGGATATAACACTACCATTCCATCTAAAAAAATAATGAGTTATTAATGTAAAAGTTAAAGGAAAGTTTTGTATTTATGATTATCAAGGGATATTTGAATTGTTAAAAAATGGTTTATTAGGAGTTTCAGTAATTTGAAATTCCAAGTGTAATCGATTCATTAAACAAACTCATTATTGGTGTAAAATATAATTTAAAAGTTTTATGTTTAACTTACTAGGAATTTCATCGTTTCTATGTGTTGAGAGCCAATTGTTAACGAATATAGAGTCTGGTAAATCTGGGTTAAGCTGAGTAAATATAAAAATCAAGACATTATCAAAGATATATATGTCAGATTTTTTACCTAAGTAATGCAATAATAATTATACCTTAACTTCAATGCCATTTTTCTCAATTGTATCCTTAAATCTTCTAAATTCATCGATGGCTCTTTGAGATATCTCTTGCTAATCCATGCCAGTCTGTTTCATTAGTTTGTTGTCTTCGAAGGTCTCCTCGTTCAAAAAGAAGGGGTGTTGTAGTCAATTGCTCACTCAGGTAACAATTGCTCACTGTGACTGTCAATTGCTCACTCCAGTAACAATTGCTCACTCCCGTAACAATTGCTCACTCCCGTAACAATTGCTCACTCCAGTAACAATTGCTCACTGTAAATAATATTTCCAAATTTTATATACGATTTCAGCTAAAATATATTTTAAATAACAAAGCAGGGTTAGGGGGTTTTGGGGAAGGCAAAGCTTTTCTGGAAAAACCCATATGACCTCTTTTGTAAATAAATTGATGTATAATGTGTAATATTTTATCTTTAAAATATTCATTTATTGTATGTGTTAAGTGTACGATTTATGTGTTATTAAAGGTAAAATGAATTTTAAAATAAGATTAGGTTCTTCTCCAAATAGCTTAAATAAATAGTTCAATTTTTTATGGTTTTACATGATTATGTTAAACAATGCTCTAGAACATACTTCAGAACTGGCTAAGGCCATCTATTAAATTACTTTTTTTTCCGTTGTTCATTTAATACCATTTTAATCTATATGAATATGTCTCTCATGTTCAATTTTTAGTTCTTCCCAGTTTATTCCTATATAGCTAGACCAACTGTCTATATGAACAATACTATATTTCTCGTATTGTGTGTCATTAATGCACAAATTTTTATGTTGTCCTATTTTGGACATTGAATATTTTACCTCTTTAACTCCCTTATTCAATTCAACTTACTAACCAAATTTGTTTATCAAATATTGAATCTTCAGGAAAACTGTATATTAAAGATCTATGTGTCCAAAGTAACTTGTCCACTTTGATATTATTTTTTTCTAAGAATTCGGTATTTTAAAAACATCTTTCCTTTTATAATGGTTTTTAAGCTTTGTAATATTGATAGCTAATAAATTTATATTGTAGTATTAATAAATAAATATGTATTTTAAAGGTAAATAAAAGCTTCAAAAATATTGACGCCAGAAGGAAAGAGATACATTCATAAAAAATACATTCTAGACTATGTTTTTGATAAGAGAATTTAATAAACATCATTGATTAACAATGTTAGCATCAGACATTTTTCTAAACAGTTTTTGAAAGTTTCTGTTTCATATTTTGTTTGCGTACCTTATAAAAATTCAATTTTAATTTATTTTAAAGATAAAATATTACACATTATACATCAATTTATTTACAAAAGAGGTCATATGGGTTTTTCCAGAAAAGCTTTGCCTTCCCCAAAACCCCCTAACCCTGCTTTGTTATTTAAAATATATTTTAGCTGAAATCGTATATAAAATTTGGAAATATTATTTACAGTGAGCAATTGTTACTGGAGTGAGCAATTGTTACGGGAGTGAGCAATTGTTACGGGAGTGAGCAATTGTTACTGGAGTGAGCAATTGACAGTCACAGTGAGCAATTGTTACCTGAGTGAGCAATTGACTACAACACCCAAAAGAAGTTAGTAGGCTCAACCATTAGGATTTTCTGAGCGTATTAAAATTTCTGCGATTGAGAATTAGAGTTGAAAAGTCTCTAAGACTGGGAGATTAAGGGGTTTTGGGTCAAGAAGATTTTCTTAGACAATAAAGATTTGAGCATCTTATTTAATGTATTAATAGATTTATATAATTTTAAGAATTACTTTTACATCACCATAAATAAGAATCTAGATAAGTTTTAAGTTAATTAAACTAACTACTTAGGTCAATTAAAGTTTATGTTTTAAGTTAAATAATTCAGTCAAGTTCAGTATTTTTCTATCAAAACATTTCTGCAACCATGCATCTAGCTGAGCCACCTCCGATGGTTTCAATCATGTTTAAGTCACTTGCAATGATTTTGTAGTTGTCCTCAATTTCTTTCAAGTTGTGTGGTCTCAAACCCTGTCTTGCTCTTTGAGACATGATAACACAGTATCATATAATTAATTCAATCTTAATATAGCTCATATTTGAGTTATATATTGCTAAAATATTCTTGATATAAACAGTGGTCACCATTCTTGTTCTGGACCATCATCATGTTTCCGCACATATTGTTCATTTCTTAGTAGTTTATATCAATCAATTTTCTGGCATGTCCATTGTTTAATGCTGGGTCTGTGATTCTTAATTTATTAGTGTCGAAATCTCTACAAGATTTCTAATTAAAATCATAAAACAATTATAAGTAATGATCTCCTTGATAACTCTTTGCTTTTAAGCTGAGTCTCTAATTGAGTCAGTGCATAAAACTACATGATTTTCAAAGATTGCCATCACAACATTTGTGTGATAAACTGGATTGCCATTCTAATCAACTGAATTCCATACAAATTTAGTTTTAAATATATGATTTAATTTATTTCCCAATCATAATTATATAAACCCTATATGGTTATATTATACAACAGATCTATATTGGCTCTTGGCACTGAGCTTATTATACTCTTCAACAAACTCTTGGAGAAGTTTTTCATCAGCTCTGATTGATATATTCACATACACCTTTTTGTTCAGGTTGTCAAAAAGTAGAGAGCCTGTACCTTCAAGTGCTTAATTAGGATCTTTTCTCTAGACATCCAAGAAGTGCTTGTAGTTGTGTTAAATATATTGTTATAGTAATACATTCGCTATATTAATATTACAATGGATGAATTTGAATTTTAGAAATAAAATGAAAGTTTTGAGATTCAGTCTTAATAAGAGTGGGGTTCTTTTCTCTTTCGCGAGTGTCTGCTTTCATGGGATATAGTACAAAAAGACCATCTGTAAATAGTAAATAAAGATATAGAAATGAACATAAATCATCAATAAAGACAAGAAAGTTACGATGGTATTTTTTTCCTTCTATTCATTGTAAGAAACGTTTATACATACCTGGGAAGTCTTCATTTTTATGAGTGGAAAACCAGTTGTTAGGGAAAACTGAATCAGGTAGTTCTGGGGTTTATTGCTTGTATAATTAAAAAATGAGTACCTCAATTCATTATTATCATTTTATAATCTCTGTATTTTTGAGCATATTTTGCACAGCTTAATCAAGTTTAAAGTATTTATAAATTTATAAGATACAACATCAACTCCGTTTGCCTGAATAGTCTCCTTAAACAACTAAAATTCCTCTATAGCCTAGATAGTAGACTGCTAGTGCTCCAATGAGACTTTATTCATAAATTTGTTGTCTTAGAAGGTCTCCTCGTTCAAGAAGAAGTTAGTGGGCTCAACCATCAAGACTCTGCGAGCGAAAGTAGTAGTTGCGAATGATTTCTCGTTTTATTCGAACATTATATAATATGTTAATTAATCTAAATAACGAGATTAAATATTTCCAATTTTATGGGAAAAATAATTTTTAACTAATAACTTAGTTAAATCACATTTTATAGGTCGTTGATTTTTAGTATTTATTAATATTTAAGAAAGTTTATTAGGCACTTCTCTGGTATTAAAGTTACCTAAAAGTAAAAAAAATATTTATATCACTATTAGTATGTCTAAATTTATGATTATTTTAATTTAAAATAATAAAATTTTTTAATTATGATACCTAAATAGAAACATTTAAGATCATGAATCTCCTTAAGAAATTAAAGAATCCTTTTAATTAATGAAGCTTATGTAATTTGGCTTTACAGTAGGAGAGTAAATTGATAGTTACCTTTGAGCATTTTTTCTAAGTAAATTGAGGCTACTAGATATCATTTTATAGGCTATTTATTTAAATATATTGAAAATTAATTTATTTATAATCTATCTTAGCTTTATCTTTCCCTTTTTATAAGCAATCAGTATTGAGTAATTTTTATTATTATGGAATATAATTGGAGTTTAAATTGGAAAGAAGTGTCAGAAAAGGTATGTATTCATTATTAATGCAATAAAATGAGTTTAGCGTAAATAAAGTGAGATATAATAACAAAGTAGAAAAAAATTGTGTAAAAATTGCAATGTCATAAATAAATTTCGAATCAGATTCTTTGACCTTAATCATATTTTTAATTTTATTATGTATTTGTAGTTCCAAAGTATTTCTTAAGATTTAAAAATAAAATTATATTAATGACCTCCTCCTCTTGCTGGTGATGGTTGAGAAAGCATTTCAATACCAGATATCCATCTATGTCTCTTGCCGTCAACCCATTCACCTTGGCGTTTGGTGCCTTCTTTAGAGCTAGCCCAAATTCCGATTCCATGTTGTTTGCCTTTCTTCCAGCTTCCAATGTATTTGTTGCCATTAGGCCATTCAAAAGTGCCCTCTCCATCTTTCTTTCCATTTTTGAAGTCACCTTCATACTTGCGACCATCGCTCCAGATTTCCATTCCACGTCCCTCCATGTTACTCATTCTGAATTCACCTTGGTAAACCTTATCTAAATCAGCGAAGTAGTACTTTCCAAAGCCTTGGAATTAGCCGTCGACGAAGTCTCCATCATAATAACTTCCATCTTCCCATTCGAATCTGCCCTTGCCATGCTTTTTCCCTTTGAAAAATTAACCTGTATATCTGGCACTACCGTTGTCCCAAGTTTCTGTTCCAAGACCATGTTACATGTCTTCAACCCATTCTCCTTCATAGCGTGCTCCATGAGTATCGATAAAAAGACCAAAGCCAAAAGCTTTATCATCTCTCCATTCACCTTCGTAAATGTCTCCATTGGCATGAGTTAATTTCATTATAAAGACTTTTAAACTATAATAACAAAATTTAACTTACTTAAAAACCACAATCATTTATGAGTCATTCTACCCTTGCCGTTTGCTTTATCATGTCTCCATAATCCCTCATATTTAGATCCATCAGGCCAGAATTATATACCGAGTCCATCTCTCTCCCCAGTTTTTTTATTCCATTAACCCTTGTACAATCTGCCATCTCCCACATCCTTAAATTCGTCTATATATACGCGATCCTAAGCCTACTTTGTGATAATATCGAGATCTTATTTGCTCAGCACGAATGGTGGGAGACTTTGATTTTATTATGAATTGTGATTGCTATTTTTCTGTGCTGATCCTTGTATAAGAAAATATAAGGCTAATTTAAAACACACCATACACCAAAACCAGATTTATATTCACAAATCTATAACAAATTCATAATTTATAAAAGTACTATTGTATGTTGAAACTAGAAAGAGTAGATCCATGATTATTATTGCTTTTGCTATCTGAATTGTTCACACCTATAATTTTTATATTATATTCGACTTATCTTATACAATATTCATTGGGACATTAATCTAAATCATAATCCTTCACATAAATGAATACATAATATTCTCGCTTCTACTTACCAAACAAGGAATTGATCTTAGTGTCTCATACCTATCTGAGTTCTTTTTTGGCTTTGAATGTACGCATAGCTGCCTAAATTCTAATGATATTTTCTAGATGTTTTTTAGTATATTCCTAGTTTGTAGCTGCACAACAATTTCCCATTATTTTAATTATGTTTTATTTTTTTAATATCTATACGTTTAAGCACGATAATATAATAACTTTGAAGAAGTTGATGAATTAATATATGTATTTATTTTCACAATTATTCTTCATTTTACTTTCAACAATTTTATAAATTTAAAATATTGCGTATTTTGAAAAGAAATTTTATTAATTATATGAATTAATCATATTTTCTTATTCTATTACTACGTTGTCAATTAATTACTTTAATTATTAGTTTACTTAATCTTATTTTAAGCATTTATAATTAATTTTAAGCTAGTTATTATTTCATCCCTAACTTTATCATCACTGCTACTCTAGACTATCTTATGTTGCATTATGTCTATGGATCTACGAATTTCTCGATTTTTTCTATTTAAATGACCTAATTTTTAAGTGTATTCCAATCTTTTACTCGATTCTTCCTGTTGTAAAAGACTCGTGTCTTATTTTAACTTGGAGTGAAGCTGCCTTTTATACTTCAAATCTTCTTTGTTTTTGATTGAATTTTCTATGTTAATTGATCTTTGATTTAATTCATGAAACTCTTACTGAGCTGTTTATAATTAAGACTGAGAAGTTTTAGTGTTTTACTATAATTCTTTCTTTTCTTGCTTGAGAGACTTCAATTGGATTTTGAAAGCCTGCTCACTCTAGCTGCGTTTCATTAATGATTTTGGAAGTTTAGTTAGTAAATTTGGCTACTTAAAAATTCTCTATTCTGTGATTTTAAATGTTCTTTTATGAAGAGAATCTGCAACACCTAATCCATAATCTGATTAAGACTGTTAATTTTTTTCATACATAGAGTATTTCTAGTCTCCAGAATTTCTACGTTATTAATGATAAGTACTGGTTTGTTTCATGAACTTCTTTTCATTATAATATCTAGATTTTAACTCTTCAAGCTTCTTACTTTTTTCATTTTATGAGTTGATCAATTCCTTAATTTATAAAGGTTAAAATTTATCATGAGTTAGGCCTATTGAGTGGGATAAATAGGGATCTTTAACTACACTCTCACAGATATTTTAAGTCTGCCTTTCAACAAAAAATTTAAGTTAATCCAGCTACTTTTCTTACTTATCTTTCATCTGTCTTATCAGCTTTAAGCGATTAAGCTAATCATTAATTTTTATAAGTGACTGCTTGGTTTTATACTCATCGATTAAAAATTGCTCATTTATTGAATTTGATACTTTAGTTCATTAGTTTTGAGAGTATTAAGATTAATTTTGAGGAGATTGATAGATGAGACTTTAATTAAAAGAGCGAGGTTATGGTCTTGTAGGGGAAAGTTGACTTTTATATTTATCAAGAGTTAATCTATTAACAGAGAAAGATTTATTCAAGTTTTAAAGTCTAGGGAGTGATGATACCTTGTGTTTTTCTGTAGCTATATTTCTATGTATAATTTTTAATTTTGGCAAAATTTCTTTTTGACTAGAGGCCAATATATCAGAATCAATAATGCTGAAATAGTCATTATTTTGCTCTTTATCTACAAATTATGAATCTTTCTTGAAATTTATTAGACTTAGCTGTGATTATGATTTTATTAAACATGATTATTAATCTAATTAAGCAGGTTCAGTTTTTATGATTCTTTCTTACATATTCTTTGATTTGCTTTAATTTTCGGTGTTATCAATGATTTCTTGCATGTAAATATCATAATATGAAGTTGAATTATTTTCTTTAATTTTATTTTGAGTTTGACAAGTAGAAGTACCACTAGAAATTTCTTTTGAAGTATCATTACTAATCAAATAAGTAGGATCTCATTTTTTCCATTATGATACTAAATTAACTTTGAAGAGTCTATTACTACCTGATTAATAATTTAACCCTGAACTAGATTAAGGAATTTCCATGTTTTATGATTAGTATTTTAATTTAATTAAATTTTAATTCTACATACTAAACAAGTTAAGTCACACAACTTTAGATAAATTTCAATCTTGATCCTATTCATAGCCCATTCATAGTCTTGTTATGGCTATCTTTCTTCATGTTTGACATTTATGCGAGTAAATCTATAGGGCTTGTACCGTATCCATTTTCCATGCTTTTATTTCTTGAAGTACCCCCAATACCCGCTTTCTCTAATTAAGCTTACTGCTTCATTTTATTCCACCCCATAATTCTTTGCCTGTTTTATGCTCTTTTGTTAATCTTCGGCAATATAATCTCACTTTGCTTTCGCTTCTGCAATCTATCTTCATCTTGAATTTCTTGCATGCGTCTCTAATCTCTTTTAATCTATGGGGGTGTAACAACTCTGTCCTTGACGAAGAAATTTCTAAATTGCATCCAATTCGTTTACTCAAAGTAGAAACGCCGCAACTCCTTATCTGTGGGGTAAGTTCTCAAATACTTAAGAAACTGTTTTCTGGTTACGTCGGAAATATATTCGTAGAAATCTGTTTTGCCAATGCAGTAACATTCCAGAGGTTGACTGCTTATTACGGAGTAGGGCAGCTGCCTCTAGCTAATAAGTTAAAATTGATAATATTTGTCATAGGTTAAATAAAATTTTGAATATAAGATTATATAGAATTTTCTTAATTATGCATTAATTTATATTTATTAATATAATCTTCTAATTTAAAAATTGCCAGGACGGCAATTAAAATACTAAGAATAGTTTTTTTTATATTTCATTTTTATAATTATGTAAGTAGTAATTTATTTTGCTAAATATCATAAGGTGTAATTACTGTGCTTGATAACACTTCAGAATCTTCTCCAAAGCATTCATATTAGCCTAGTTCAGTGAGCTCTAGCAACAAGAATTTAACCATGCTTTTCTTTCTATGAAACTCCTCTGGCTCCTTAAACAGCATCTTATAGTTTTCCACTGTGATTTCCTTATTAGAATGATCTATGATTTCAATATTTCGCAGAATCTTCACTCTGCCTTTCTTAATAAAGTACAAATACTTCGATTTATTATCTTGTCTGACCACTAGGGTATTCGATTATAGAGTAGTAGTACTTGTTTTTGAGGCTATAATTAGAAGTGTATTATTATCTAGGCCATCCATGAAGTTCAAGGACCTGTAAAATGAAATGATAATGTTGAGCTTCTTCAACATAGGTTACCGCATGAACTTATTAAAGCTGTCTCTTGGAATAATAATAACGTAGCAGGCCTCTAGTGATTTTACAGTTGCTGTCCTTTTACCTTTGAAAAGCAAAGAAAGTTCACCAAATATTGTTCTACTACCCATGTCACACATGTGTTTCTATAGAAAAGTGTTAAATGCCATGAATTTTGATGGGTAGAGTCATATTTACAAAACTTGAGAAAACTTACAGTTTTAACTTTAGACTTCTAAAATTTAGTATAAGTGAATGTAACGTAAACACTCGCATGACCCTAAATGATTAAATAAGCGCAGTCTGGGTCATCATCCTACTTGAAAATGGTGCTATCTGGTAACAAACATTCCATATATATTTCTCTGGAAAGCATTAGCAGATCTTCAAAGTTTTCCTCTGCAACATATTGGAAACATGGGTAGTCTATTAGAAGTTCTGCTAGCTCGTATTCGTCGTCCTTTTTTCTCTCATCGGGGTGTACTAAAAGCAGCTCATTAAACCTTTCTCTTCGAATATATCACATATCTTTTTGTTTTTTTATATTTTTTTAAATCACTTTGTAATTAGTTAATAATTTTATTAAATTTATAAGAAATATAGTCCAGCTTAATCTTTTCCTTCTTAAATCTCAAGATATCTTCTTCTTTAATCATTAATCAGAAATGCCAGAAAGGCTGGTAAAGTATTGCAGAAGTTTCTAAATTTAAAGTAATTATCCATTACAATTTTGACAGCTATATTAATAAAAAATTAAATTATAATAATGACAGTGATTAATATAAATTGAGATATTTTCTGGGAAAATTATTCTTAGCCTAATATTTAATAAAAAATATTTTCATCACTTTTATAAGTAAACCAGGATAAATTAAAAATTTTACGAATAAAAGAAGACACATCTAGGAAAGTTTATTGTTTTTTCTCTTAATGTTTTAGAAAGTTACTCTAAAAATTTATAAGGCGTTGTGTGAGAAAATAAAAAATTTTGAAGTATAAAATTTAAATGAAATATGATCTGACTTATACACTATAATTGCTCTGTTTATCTAATATATTAGTATTAAAATTGCAGATTTTAAATATTTATCAATTTTAAATGTTAATAAAAGTTTTTAAGGAAAAATTATTATTTTTAAATATCTAGATGAGAATAGTTTTCAGTAGATTTTTAAACATTGAGATTGTAATTTTATATTAAAATCCAAATTAAAAGATCTTATAAGAAATACACTAAATATAGATCACTCACTCTCAGTTAATAATAATGTTAACTCTAATAATAATATTGTGGGACATGAGTCTTGGTCTATTGAGGGGTTTTGGGGTATTTAGAAGTTCAAAGGTCTGTTTGCTTCGTATTTATTTATTTCCATTGTTAGTTTATATTGGTATAATGTTTAAAATAAAATTGATTTAAATAAATATTATAGTTTATATGGGAATAATTTTTTGCAAAAATTGGTAAAAATGGGCCTATATAATATTTTTATACAATTTAATAGTTTTGAAATGTTTAAAATGATGAAGTTTTATTTATTATTATTAGGATGATTATCACCATTTGGTATGATACTAGTTTTTAATAAATTAATTAGTAATTTTAAAATTTCATTTACTTCTCAATAAATTTGATTATTTTTATTATTGGTCTTATGATTATGGACTCAATTTTATTCTTTATCCTGAATTAATTAAAGTATTTTCTCAATGTCCTCATTAGCATTGGATCTCCTGAACCCACGACGCTTATCTTTGGTTGCTATGTTTATCATTAGGGTTTGAGAATGTTTTAATACATCTTATCCATTCTAGTCATCGTTGTTAAGTTAATCTTGTTACTTTTGCTTATCATTATCATTATAAAATATCGTTACGAAAACTATAACATGTTTGGAAAAATTAAAAATAAAACTTAAATCAATACCCCCCCCCATATATAAACCAATTACCCCCCTTATACAGTAACCAATCTATTTAATCTATTATCAGTAATTTTTGTCTCTTCTTAAGAACCGAGTTGTTCTTAAACAATCATAGTTTTTGCGCTTTGAAATAGCTTTCTCCTACTTGGCCCACTCTTAGCTTTGGGTTTAACGTCTTGTTAAGTCTCAGAGTCCTCTGTCACCATGTTTTCCTAGTTTTAATCTTTGGCTTCTAAAACATGATCATTCAGAACTGGAGAAGTAAGGGGGTTGATTGATTTTTCAACTAATTAGCTGTCTTTATCGAAGTTCTCCATTTAAATATAAATTATTTCAATAGAAATGAGTTTATTTATATATAAGCATTTGGAATAGCTTGACCTAAAATACTGATTATGCACTCTATTAAAAGTATAATATATTGATTGGGGTTAATAATGAAATTAAGATTTGATTACGATATTTATATGAATTTTCTAATTCAGCAACCGTCGGGTCTGATAAAGTTTGGAGCAACAGTTGGGCAGTGCTCGCAAATGTGGTCATAAACTTCTAAGTAGGATAATTTGTGGTCTGGGATGTCCATTCTGTATTTTCCCAATATTTGACAATAAGGAAGAGTGGGATCGTTTTCCTTGCAAACAGCTGGGAGCTCAGAGGTCTTGTTAAAAAGGTTCATGTTATAAAGATCTCTATCATGAATTTCCTGTGGATTAATGATATTAGTAAGTAAATTAGTCTGGAAAATTTAAATCATTTTGGCCATAAATTTTATTGTACTTAGCAATAGTGTTGCCAAAGAGACCTGCAGCTTTGTAAAGAGCAGTAACATATGAACTGCAAACGTATGATTTACCGTCTTTAGGTTCAATACCATGATATAACCAACCGTCTTATTCAGGGATAGCCATTAAATCTTGAATAGTCAAGCCTCTTTTAGCAGCTTCAGTTACTACTTCTGGATAAGTCAAGTTCTCTGTGTTAAGTCTCTTATTGAGGCCTTATACAAGGAAAATATCAATAGTATCTGGAATGAATCTGTTGAGAATTTCGAAAAGAATAGGAGCGAATCTAGCTGGAATTAAGGGTGGCAAGTTGCTCTCTGGAGTATCTAACCATCCCCATAGGAATGTGTGATAACCAAAGGGAAGTCCTTCTGTTTCATTGAAGAATTGGAGGGCAGCTGTGTAGTTGAACTTAGCTCTTAGTTCATCCTTAAGTGGCAAGAGAGAAACATGGAAATCACAATTCTTGGCGTATTGGATCCAATCGTCAAACTTGTTCTTTTAGATGTTGTGAACAGGCCAGTACCAACCATCTTGACTCTCGACGACGTAGAGTTCTCCATCAGGGAACCACATAGCCATGACTGAGTGACCAACATGAGATCCAGTACCGTACATGATGATTTCATCAAGACCATCAAGTCTGAAAACCATTAAGTAATCTCCAGATTTAATCTGAGATTTGTCTAACTTGATCTCATGCACTGGTCTTACTTGAAGATTTATAATTGAAATATAGATACGCCTATTAAAAAAACTAAAAATTAAAAATAAAAAATAAAATTCCAGCCAATTGACTCATTCAAGAATTCAACATTGGCTTATTCCATATACTCGGGAACGTGTGAACCAACAATTGGCAACCATGGGTTAGTACCCAGACCTCCAACGAAAAGCTCAAGAGTATGGAAAAGTGAAACTAATTCATCAGTAATACCGTCACAGAACAGGTAGACTACTACTCCGTTAAATTTAATGTCAGCTTTCTAGTCATCAGTCAAGTTAGAATAAACTATTTGAGATTTCTTTGAGAACAAGAAATCTTCAATGTGATAAATCTCAAAAGTTCCCATAAAATAGTAGTCGGAACAGAAGAGAGACTTTGGTTGTGAGGTAGTAATGTCTACTGTCACGCTTGTGAAATTTTCTGGAGAAGGATCATAAGTAATGGAGAACTCGGTTTTTTGGAAACAGAGCCCTGATGTGTAGGTATAAGTTGGTTGTGAGGCATTCAAACTAGCCACGTATACTGGGAGGAATTCAAAGTACTCTTATCCTGAGTCAGTTCTTTATTAGCATTGATAGAGACTACCGTTCTCTTTCTTGACCTTTTGTTTCTTTAAGTTTTCAGTTTAGGTTGTAATATAATCGTGTCTTCTCTCCCAATGTCCGTAAATAGAATTGGGTGCTCCTAGGAGTGTCTTTTTAGTAGAGCCATTGCTCTCATCTATTTTGTATTGAACACCTAAGAATTAATTAAAACACTAAATAAAGTTTACCAAATTGATTCTTTGCTACGCCTTCTAGACCTGTTTGCAAAACTTGATTTGGCTCAGCATTTGTTGACTCGTATTATTTCAAAAATTCTGTTTTTGAAGAGGCTGAAACCAGACCAGCACAGATTATGCTTAGTAAAATAGGATTTCTCATTTTAATTATTATATTTCTACCTGGATATTTATGTATCTAATAGTCAACAATGATTGAGTAATTATTTGGAAATTGTTAATTAAATTTGCTATAAATAATATAGTACGATTTCAAACTAGTAATATTTTTGAGGTCAAATTTTCATTTTAACTTTTTCGAATTAGCAACAAGCTAATGCCACTTGTATATTAATATTATGATTTAAGTTGATATCAATTGTCTTCTTTATTTACTGGAATATTTGCACTCTCTTGCTATACTTTTGAATCTTGAGTTTGTTATGAGCTAGTTTGTAAATCACTCTTACTCTAATTTTAAACTTGATCTTTTAGTAAAATAATTAATGTCTTAAGAAATTATGGTTAGAAAAAGAAGGGAATTTAATTTACATGGAAAATTATTAATGTATACTTAATCTTGGGAATGATTACCCTTTTAATTTTATCCAGATAAAAAACTATTATTCCGATTCTCATCGTCTTAATAATCTACAGGAGCTTGATCTGTTCTGTTTCCTTCCTTCTGTAATTTCACATCTTAAAGCTTATTGTCTTTGAGGTACGAGTCCCCGAATTGCTTGATTAACAGCTGATCCTCAATCCCTACGTTATCTTAATTCAAGGAATTGCCGTATCTGCGAGTATCAACTGAATTCTTAAACTTATAAGAGCTGTTACTTCTCATCACAGATAAGTGATGTCCGTGATTATTTCCACCACCAAGCCTGTTTTTAGGCTACCTCATTGCAAAGGCACTCACTGCGACAAATGCTAAGGTGTATGAACTGGAAGAAAGCGCAAGGATGTCGTTGGAATTGGGATAGCCTATGGCATCTGAAAGAGTCCCTCCCACAATTGGGGCTATGATTGCTCCAAAAGCCACAAAGCCATTCAATATCAAATAAATCATAAGAAATGCTATTCTTAATCATGAAAGTGTAAAAGCAGTCTTATAAATTGCTCTTAATTTAGTTAATATATTTAAAAGAATTGAAGATTCCAGATGCTTTATCATTTAGAGTATGATTTTCTTCTTCCAAATCTTCAGATATTATTACACTATCTATGATCTCAGGCAGTGAAGCTATAAAGAAAAACAGACACCCGATACTTAAGAGGAAATATCCAATTATTAAAATCCAAAGTTCTTATGGAATCTTAAGAGTTTCTGATGGTCCTGTGAGAAATATCATAGAAAAAAAGTACTTTTAAAATTTTAAGCATTCTCGAATAAAACCCCATAGATCAATTAAGACACGAAATTTGTAGATAATAACAATTAAATTAAATATTAATAATTATTGGGTGAAATTAAATATAATAAGGCAAAATTAAATTTACACACCCTGATTGGATTATTATAAGGACAATTAATTGAGCCAATAGCTTTAATAATTAGCCTAAACATTATTAATTTATGCTAATTATAATTTATTTTTAATTTAATTGTTCTTAACCACAATCTTCTTGTCTTAATTGATCTTTGGGGTTTTATGAATTTTAGCCTAAGTTAAAAATTATGGTTTTAATAGTGACAAGCTGCTTATCACAAAACTAATGAAAATACTGATTCTCTTATCAAACTTAACGACAATTTTAGAAACAAAGTAGAACCCAATGACATATACAAAGAATGGTATAGCAAAAATAAATCCAATTAACCCCTCTGATAAATGATAATATTTTTGGAGCTACACTGACAGGATTGAGTTAAGAAAATCAATCAAAACGTTAACCATCGAGCAGCCAATTAAAGTGATTAAACAGCGAGGATTTCTTAAAAACATTCCATATGTAACTTCTTTTTTAATAAATTATGTTAAACATTCAGTCATAATAAGGTGTTAAGAATTGTAAAAAAAATTTATAATTTTAAGCAAGTTATTATTATCTAATCTTAACTTCTTTATGAATATCTGACTTTATATTATTTGAACTTTGTTGTTATTAAAATTGAGATTCATCAATAACACTCACATCTTCGATTACCAATTTCCCCTCAGTTACCATTTTGACTAATCGATTTTGAAAGACCGACTCTTAGCTATTTTGTCTTGAAAAAGTATTTTTCTAAGTATAAATACTTTTATATTTTTGATTTTCAACCGATTTACTTTGTTTTCTGATGAGCTCACCTTCTAATTTGTCTTGATTTGGCTTTAGCATAAATCCTTCGTTCAGACGATTGGGAAGCATTACGAATATCAAAATTCCACCTAGCATCAGGAGTCCGCCAAATATTACGAATGTGTAGAGGTACTAAACTTCTTCATAAACTAAAGAACCAAGAGTTGGACCTATTGCTAATCCCATACCTGTAGCTGCCTCTGCCCACCCAAGATATTTTTCTTAATCATCTTAGAATTCAATGGTTATTAAGGAGAAACCTAGAAAATGATAAAGAATGATTATCGAAATAGTTTTGAATTTTATATATAAAAAGCATGAAGTCTATCTAAGCATTCATTCAACTCCAATAAACCATAAATACATTGAATTTAAATTTTACTTTTTAAGGAATTAAGTAATAAATCTACATTTCTAACTTACTTGAAGTCTGAATAAAAGCATCCCCCATTCCTTAGAAAAATCTAGCAATCATGCTTGCCCAAAAAAATGCTTAGCTATTTAAAGTTTATTTGTCAATTTTTTTAACTTACGACATATCTGCATCCACAAGTGAAATTACTCCGTTGAGGGTTGTTGACACAGCCATGATAATTATTCCATAAATTATTGCGTTTTTCCTTCCCATTTTTTGCAGGTAGTGACCCACAATTGGAGAGAAAATAAATGCAGCAACTTCGAAAATACTAAGACGTAAATTTAGAATTGAATTTTATGTTTTTATGATTTTTTTGACTTACCTAATAATGAGGCCTGTCATAGATATTTATAAATAAATTCAATTATTATCAATCACACTATTAATGCTGTACTTTTAATCCCACTATATAGAAAACCCTATTTATTGAATTAATTTCATAGTTAAATTGATTTCTCCTTTATATTTCTAATCTACAAAGACCGGGAGAAATGATGCAACCATCAATGTAATCGAACTAGTAAGTGCAATGGCGAAGAGCAAAATTAAAATAATTCTTGTTTTAGCCTTCTAATCTTATTTAGTCATAGAAGGCAGTAACTATGACTTGTTTTCTGTTTTGGTCATTGAGAAATGCCGAGATTCAAGGGAGAGAGACCGAAGTGTCCGCACAAGTTAAGTTTTTGACATTTTTGCAAAATAAAAGTTGATAAATTTATTAAAATGATGCGAAATAGACAAAGCAGGATTTACTGAAATTAATTCAAAGCTGATTTAGAGTTTAAAAATCTTAGATAATATTATCAATCTTAAGTAAAATATTATTAATCATAGTAAATAATATTATTAATGGTTGTTCTGAATATATCTTCTAAGAATTTTTGGAAAAATAAGAAGCGAATTTTCAATTAATTTATGAATTAATGAATCCTAATTTAAATTTTCATTTAGTATATAGATCTTTAAAGTATTACATTCTAAATTATCAATTTTAAGATCGTCATCACTTTAATCTATTAGTATTTTAGTGAGGTTTAAAGATAATATTAACTGAAATTTTCTGTCAGTTTTTACAGTAATTAAGCCTCAATTTACTAGCATCAACATTTATTTGTACTTATGATATTTCTAATGTTTCTTCAATATATTTTACCTGTGCATTTTAAGTTTCTTAAGCAAATCCCTCACCCACTTCAAAAATTTGATTAATATATGCATCCAGAAAAACGCCACAATAACCAAAATTCCAATTATCACCATGACTATCAAATATCTCAGGAAAAAAACGTAGTAGTTTGTTACAGAGTTTACAGCCAAAACTGCATAAAAAACATTCTTTTCTTATATAATAGTCACAGGCCAAGTGTAAGCAATCGTTGTTACAAGTGCGAACAAAAATGACTTCAAATTGTCTATTATCAGCTCTCTGACTATCCAGTGATCAAATTTTTCATAAAAAGTGTCAGGTAGCATGAAACCTGTGATTGTTATCAATAACACAAAGATCAAACCATTAAGTGCATATCTCCTGGCTTTATCTTGACTTAATTGTGAAATTTCTCTGTTTTTTATAGTTTTGCGCATTGCTTCGGCTAGTTTGTCAGGTGAGGATTAACTTGACTCGGATGACTATTGTGAAGATGTTTAGGGAGATTATTATTATTATTGTTATTATTGTTAATTTGATAGGGGTTCTCTAGAATATTGTTGTTGATAAGGTGATTGGGAGTATATGGATGTTGATGATGATTTTGTGGATTGGAGTCTGGGATATTGTTGATACTACTACTGCTGTTATTGTTGTTAGTTTTGGGGTTTGTATTGCTAGTAGTATTGGTTGATAAGGAAATATTTATATTCTCTTAATTGATTTAACTTTAAATACGAATAATCTTTTGTTTTATACTAACTTTTTATAATAAAAAAATTTAATTATACTGATTTACTAATGCCAATTCTTTATTCAAATTTATATTTTCGGCTAGCAGGTAGAACACACCCCCCCCCTAATGTACTATTTTCTTTTTGTAGTCTTGTAGAGTTTTTGACGCTGAGCAAGATTGTCAGAAGCGCCTTTTGCTTGCGAGCAATAGTTTTCGAGCTACGACCAAAATTAAGTTCATTTTTATACATAAAAACATAATAAAAATAGTCAAAAATTTAAAATATTTTTTGTTTTTATATTTTATTAAAAATCAATATTTGGGTCTTTTTGTCATATTCTGAGCAAAAATCTAATTATTGAAGTAATATTTTGGAAAGTTACCATTTTTGTCATATTTGATAATTTTAGCATTAATAATGCATTTCTGACAAAAATGGTAACTTTCCAAAATATTACTTCAATAATAAGATTTTTGCTCAGAATATGACAAAAAGACCCAAATATTGATTTTTAATAAAATATAAAAACAAAAAATATTTTAAATTTTTGACTATTTTTATTATGTTTTTATGTATAAAAATGAACTTAATTTTGGTCGTAGCTCGAAAACTGTTGCTCGCAAGCAAAAGGCGCGGGTGACAGTCTTGCTCAGCGTCAAAAACTCTACAAGACTACAAAAAGAAAATAGTACATTAGGGGGGGGGGGGTGTTCTACCTGCTAGCCATATATTTCTTCTATTTATTTAGAAATTAATTTTGTTTTTAATAAGAAAATTAAGGGAATTTTTATAATCTTAAATTTAATTTTTCTTTTATATAATTTAATTTATTAATTTTTTATAAACAATAATCCTATTACTCAGGATTAATATAGTGAATAGTTTTCATTTTATATATATTCTTTAATTTATTATTTTTGTAAATCTTGATTATTATAATTTAAATGAACCTATTTTTTATACACTCACCTATTTCTTACTAATCCCTTTCTTACATATAAATTGAATAATAAATAAAAAAAGTAGTAATAAAATTTTATAAAAAATAAGAGAATAATATAATAAAAAATGAGTTATAAGAGTCAGAGCACTTCCAGAGATAATCCGCAGGAGGAAGAGAAATGCAGGTTCGACTCCCATATTGATGATATTGAGAGGAAAGTTAACAATAAATATAACAATGATGGTGCTGATTCAGCTATTCCCAAATATTAATAATATTCATATAAATTTATAAAGATTTATATAATAAAATAAAATTAAGATTAGAAATTAAATATTATACAGTAATAAAGGCAATTCATAAAAAAATAAACGTGGGGGTATATATTAAAGATACATAAAAATATTTCAAAAGAAAATTGAACACCCTTAAATAATTATGAACTATTGGAGTAATGTAAGTATAATTATTGAATTTCACAAAAATTAAATGAATTTCGCAATTCTGAATATTTTATTTCTTGTGCAGTTACCAAAATATGTTTTCTTCTTTAAAAGTTTTCATGTACTTTGATAAAACTTGGTTATTTCACTTATTTTTATTTTATTATAAAATTTATTAAAGAAACTCATGTTAAGTTTGAAATATAAATCCAGACAGACTATATTTAATTCCTATGTTTTGACTTTTTATTTATGCTAATATTTTGTAGAACTGGATCTGGAACTATCAGAAAGTTCTCTAATGTCTAAGGCAGAGAGAAAAAAGAATTTTATGACAAATATGCAGGCAATTTAAGAGAAAAAACAGAGACAATGGCTTGTAAAGCATGGCAAAGGCTATCTCCTCGATTTCTAGGATACGTAAGTAGTAATAGTATTTTATTAATGGCAATATTATATTGCACACTTTTTTTTGTTAAATTTGCGATTAAACTTAAGCTGAATTTACCTTTTTTCTGTTCTCACTCATAAAATTACTCAGTGCATATTTCCTGACCAAATAATTGTTACGAAATTAATGTGATTTACTAAAATAATACTATAGTTAAATTAAGAAACTGAAGGAATGCTTTGGTTCTCTGGATGGTGATGGCTCAGGCTCAATTAATATATTTTATATAGTAATTTCTGTAAAAATTCAAAATTTTTGCATAAAACTTTTATATATTTATTGTCAATAGGGATAGAAGAGTTGGAAGAACCTTTGATAGGACTTGGCTTTGCAGACACTAGAGATGAAGTGCAGGATATGGTTGACGCAGTGGATGAAGATGGTTCTGGACAGATTGAATTCCAAGAGTTCCTCAGCATCATTAAAAACTCAGAGTTATTATAATTTAGATTTCTATATGGAACTTATAATTGACTTCAATAAGATTATATATGAATAAACTCAGATGGAAATGAAAAAATGGGGAAAATCAATAAATTCTTTAAGGATATGACCAGTGGATAACTCGCTGGCACAGACCTCTCTTTCAATCTATATTTATAGCATTTTTTACTATAAATACCATAAATTTTCTACATTACAAAATATTTATAGATAATTTCCATATTGCAATCTGCTGGTGTAGAAACTACGCAGAGATTATTTGATGGACGCCATTATGAGTTAGGATGGTAAAAAGAAGGAATTCGGTGAGAAAATCTTAAGAAATGTCAGTAAACAGGTGCAAGCACAAAAATTCAAAAATAAGTTCAATGGAGGCAATTCGTGAGAAAGAATCCTAGAAATCTAGAAATTGCTCAAATTAGGCAAAAACCTATAGTATATAGATTAACTAAGTTGACTGGGTGATAGTCATAAATTTATAATAATTCTATATAATATATTTTCTTAGAAATTAATTTACCAAATTTACATAGATAAATATCTAATAAATCATTATATAATAGATAGTGAATATTTATCAGAAATCTCTCTCTAAAATGTGACAATAAAATATAGATTGATGAGAAACATGAACTATTACTTTGATTATATAAGTATATTTAGTTTTAAAATCACAGTCAATAATATTTTTAATTTATCTTTAAATTGTCTTAGTATTTCTAAATATTTTTATGTATAATATTGATCATGAATTAAGATTATAATCATATTAATATATAGTGTTTTCTTATCTGTTTTTCAATATTCCTTCTGCGTATTAAGCAGGTAGTAGTTGGTGGTCACATAGTTTAACTCATCGTTGTTCAAACTGTTTACTATGTATGCACGTGGGAACCCATGTCTCTCAATCTCCCCGATTATCTTATCGTCAAGAATTAATGTCTGAGCGCTACCCAGTCCTAACTTCTATAAATAATTAGTTAGAGAAATCCCTGTGCATTGATATATTGAGGCTTTCTATAATAAAACTTGTTAAATCTGTCTTAGTGTGATTGATAATCTTTATCTTCCTCTTCTTCCTCAGTTTTCTGCCTATCAATCACCATTTTCTCAAGTTTCTGCCATTCTGACTGCTTCTTCGGCTTGTTATTACCAGAGTTTATCATAAAACGTAAAATACAATAAATAATACTGTAGAGTTTATAAATATAATCCAGCAATAGCTTTATCCTCATTAAGACCATACTCATCAGCATCATCCTTATCAAAGCTAGTCTCCAGTGATTTCCCATTGGCATCCTTCTTCTTCTGCTCTTCATTCTTGGCCTCCTCCTCACTATCCTAATGATATACACCATTATCCAATTCTGCATTGTTGTTTGCTTCATATTGTCTATCAATTTCCTTCACTTTCGCTGCAAATTTAATGTTCTTCTTGTCTATCATCAGTTCCTGGATGCTCTTCCCAAGGTGGAAGTTTTCATCTATGTGTGATCTGGTGGAGTTAAAAGGCGCTAAAATTACTGATTTTGTAGAGGCGTTTTTTACCAGAGAGTTTTAAGTGGAGTTCAGCATTTACTCAGTGAATGGATCTGTGTGTACTATTACACATTATAATTGGTGGAAACTTTACATAGAGATAGGGAATTTAATATTGAAATGTATGAGTGAATAGTAATATCTCACCAGCATCATCAGCGTTTGCTTGGTCATTCTTGAAATTGTAATAGGCGAATTCTTAAATGACCTTTTCTTTCTCTTGGTCAGTGAATACACTCACTTTCTCGGGTATGTCTTGCATCCATGAATGCTTTAGTATTTCACTTATCTTCAATCTTTTTTGTGGGTCTCTCTCCAAGATACCCTATATAAAACTATAGTATAATTAAAATCGCTTATTAACAGTTTTTATCCTTAATATTTATTATACAATATCTTGAAGGTAATTCTGCAAATAGATTTATTATACCCTTAAGGAGTGAAATTGCTTCTATTGAGATTTCATCTTTAAAAGTAGTCTGACACTTAGTAATTTGTTTTTGTAGTTCAGTCATATTATTAGCTTTAAAAGGTACTGTTCCATAAAGCATAGCATAGAGAACCACTCCCGCGGACCATACATCTGATGCATAGCCCTCATACCCCCTGTTCTCAAATACTTATGAAATTAATTTACCATACAATATATTTAAATACTTCAGGAGCTATGTAGGCAGGAGTACCACACTATTCAGTCATAATTTCACCAGGTTTGACTAACTTGGAAACACCAAAATCACAGATTTTCACATCACCCTCAGAATTAAGTAAAATATTGTCTAATTTTATGTCTCTATGAAGAATGTTTTTTGAATGACAATATTTAATAATAATTATAAGGAAGTTAGTGAATTTTTTAGTAAATTCTTAATTTATAATTACCTCTAAATTTTTTGTTAGATTAAAAATAATATCGAAGTCCCTCTACTATTTGCTTGAACATGTGCTTGGCGACATCTTCCTTCAACTTTCTTCTCCTCCTAACATAAGTTAGTAAATCTCCAGACCCGCACACTTCCATCATTTATTATTAGTTGATTTACGCAGTAGTTTTTTTCCTCAAATTACCTATGCATATACTATTTTATGGAAGAGTAATTTTTATGAAAATAATCACAAAGACAATGTGCTGTGCAGTTTCAAAATTCTCATAAAGCCTGACTATACTGGCATGTCTAGTCCTCCTCAAAATGTTAAATTCTTGCATAACTTTGCGTTTTGAGGCCTCTTCAGAGAGGAATTGCTTATTTATTGATTTTAGAGCTACAAATTTATTTGAAAGACGATGGATGGCCAGATTTACTTTGCCAAATGCTCCTTTACCCATAACTTTACCTATTTTGTAGAAATTTATAACTTAATTTTTTAAATACTGGTTTGTAAAATATAATGAATTTACGAATGATGATTCTTTATAATATATGAGAAATCAGTTTGAGTAGTGAATGTGACAGGTTAACCAGAGACATAAGGTTTCTAAAAAGCTAGCCGAACTTTCTTGTTTAATTTGAAGTTCATGCGAGATCGAGGAGTTAAAGATGGGTCACTTGCTACAGATTCTTAAGTTTCTCAAAAAAATTATATAAAAGACTTATCTTTACCTCCTTTTACCTGATTCACAACATTATAGCACATATAATTTTTTAGAGACTATTAAGTTTCAATTCTCTCCTCAACAGGTTTAAGCATAGTTAACGAGGCATTGGTATTATTCTTATAAAACGTGTTCTGTTTGATGTCCTACATATTAATCATCTAAACATTATTGCTGTGGTTACTATTGCTCATACCAGGTTTATTGGGTAAACTGCTATTAATGACGATATTATTGGTGTTTTATTATGATTGCAAATCCCTGAGATTTTGCTTTGAGAGCACTGATTAGCTGATTGAATTTATACCCTGGTCTAAGATTATCATTTCGTTTCCGGAATTGTGAGAGGTTTGTTGAACGTTTAATAGGGGTTTGAGGAGTTCAGGCTTTTGATGATGAGAAGCTTGTTTTGGAATAAACCCTCTAAAATGTATGTAAAATAAGATAGTAGATGAGAACATAATAATTTTAAAACATTAAATTAATTGAAAATAATCATTAGTAAATTTTGTAAATTTTCTTTTTCATTAAATATTCATTAGATTAGTAAAAATTAATGAAAATAATTCTATTATTCTTTATTTAAGAAAAAGTTTATTGAAAATAAATCAATAAATAATTAGTTTCATATTTTTACGATAATATTTTTAAGTACTTTGAATATACCGTTAAATTTATCATGCTTTATCATTAAACGAGTCTTTTATGCATACAAACTTCTTAATAAATTTTCATATAGTCCACTTTTGCTAATTTGATTTAATTTTAGTTTTGCTAATAAATTACAAGTTAAACAATTAACTAAAATAACTAAAGTTTTGAATGTTATTCGGTACTTATGAAAATTGCTATTAAGGTTTATAGTGAGACTAACTCATGCCTGACTTTTAATTTATCAATGGATTTTACTGTACAATGAAATTCTAGGGCACTTGTTCAGAGTTGTGTCTCATGTGTTTACCCTCAGTGACTCCAATCTTTCTATGTGAGTTTATAAGCACATTATTGTTATTCGCATTGTTAATGACAGTCGATTGATTGTAAGAGCCGCGCTCACTGCTACTAATCATGTTGTAATCTGTATTTGAGGACTTTGGCAGGTTTTAATATTGCATTCCTGGCTGTATTTTCGAGAGTGATTACTGCTTAGAGTATTAACTTTGTCTTAAGAGTTCAGATTAGGTGGTTGACATGTTCATGCTCATCAACTAATTAGTGTTCAGATTGCTGTGTTTCATAGCGAGGTTGTACTAGTTGAGATTTGAAGGATTGCTATTGATCTGGCCACCTCGATTGCTTAAACTTTGAAAAAGTGCTTAATTTCCATCACTGACGCTTCTCTTGTGACCAAGATTTGTTGTCTTCGAAGAGGTTTTTCCAACTGATCGTTAGAGCGATTGCATAGTCGTGTCTCCCACACCCTGGGAAAAGTTTATGTTTGACATGGTGTTTAAACCGTTGTTACTGGATGTGGAGTCGATGTTAGTTTTGGTTTTTAAGGGCTTTTGCTTCTTGATTTTGTCACTGTACATTAAGGCTTGATTGCTTGTTAATTAAGTATGATTAAATAAGTATAAATGATTTAGTATCTTAATAAAAAACCTTAATATTCTTTATAATATTATAAATAAATAAAATATCTCTTTTATTTATTTGAAGAAAACAGACTGAATACTAATTACACTAAAATGTAAATGATTTTATATTATTATTTATCATCTTTCAGAACACTAAAACGAAAATTTAATTTACTAGTATCTTTTATTGGAATATATACCTATTAATGATAAATCTATATTTTACAATAATTATGTGTACTTCTCGCCCCATGAGCAGACACATTTTAACTTTATGATGCCGAGCCTTTCCCACTTTTAATATTAAGTTTTGGTGTCTGCTTATTAATATCCTGCCCATTAGCAGCTTAAAATGTCATTTTAGTGATAGAAGCCCCAGCAAGAGAGTGCTAATTGGACAATCTGTAACTCTAGGTATTTGCACTGCCATTTAATCTATTTGCTTGAACTACCTTTCTGGAGGGGCCACCGAATTGCTATTGAGTGAGTTTAAGTGCCTGCTTGGTTTTTTGGAATTGATCTTTTAAGGGGCCTTGGTAGATCTGGTTGATATCCATTGCTCCATTGTGCTGGAATATCAAGTCTCTTTCGTCTATTAAAGCTTGACTTTAGGCGCTCTATCTGGATGAACCGATAGTCCTAAAAAAATTATGTAAAAAAGATGCTATATATAATGAGCAACAAACAGGTAATTTTTAAATTATATGAGTTTAACAACGTTTTAATTTTAAATCAAACATATAGTTGTTTTAGCAGCAAACTATACACCATTTACTCCATTGCTATGATTTGTATTCCCAATGGATGTTTAATAATATAAAACATAAGAATAAGCAGTTTTTACTATAGAATTTATTAGATTATTATAATCTTTTTCATGATGTAGTAGTGGAAGTAACTCCAATGGGATAAATGTCATGAGTCATAGCTTACTGTAAAACCAGTGGATTTCCAAATGCATCAAACAGCTGTTCCTTCCCATTAACACTTTTTATTAACTCTTAGAAATTTCTATTGGTAGTCTGACTGGTCATGTTGGGGTTGAATATTGCATTTTTACTCAAAGCTGGGTTGTCTGAAAATGTGCGCTGATGACTGTACTGTAAGGATTTCTTTGATTTTAATGCCTGAGATTGGTTACTACCTTAAGTCACTCCTTAATTTTAATGAAGGGGTGGTTATATTTTAAATTATAACAATTTCTATTAATATCTTTTGAAAAAAGACACATTAATTTCAGGAAAACTTTTTTTAATTTTCTTAAATATATCAATAACCACCTAATTGTAGTTAAGATTTTATTAGCTATCATTATTGGCTGTAGTATTTCCCTTGATATATTTATTGGGAGGGTGTTTCATTGTTATTTGATTATTTTACGAGCTTTTGAAACTATTGGCATGTGATCTGTAAGCAGGATTTTGCTATAAACCCCCATGAAATTATTTGATTTTTTAATTAAAATTTTAAACATAATTTCTTTTTAATTTACTTTCTGTAAATTGCTAGGAAGAATCGCTAACAATAGATAATCTCTAACTTTGATTATTTGATAGCATAGTCTACCCACCTCCAATTGGTGGTCTTTAATCGAAACTCTTAACTCCAATTTCATTATAAATTTATCAATCCATAATTATTATCACTAAAAATAGCCAAAATTTATCTCATAATTAATTGACTAATATGACATTTTTGACTTCACATAATATATATCATTAATTAATAATTGTATAAATTTCATGGATGTTACCAGTATTAAGCTACCCCATACCACTACTCAACTAGTCAAAGGTTTACTGTGACATCTATGAATCATGCAGCATTTTCTGAAATTACTTGACTTATTATTGCTGCTAAGCTGTAAGCAGTGAACCTGTCTTATCGTTCATTATAAAATTATCTACTTTTGCAGCTGAAGGCGGGAACATTTTTATCGTGTCTCCGTAATTATTCTTATAAAATAATAAATGCCAGATAAAATTCAACAACAAAACTCCAATTACTTTAATTGGGGTTTAAAATGTTATATTGTAAATATGAAATTATTGCTCGGATTGTGGGTGCTGCTGTAATCATTAAAACTCGTCTGAGATGAAGGCACATAACTCTATTTCTGAGAATTCATATTAATCCCACCTATGTTATTTCACACAATAAATTTTCTTATTTTATTCTAAATTATTTAGAGACTTCTCTTGCATTTTAATACAAATAATTATAATATTAATTATTATAAAGCAATACTTGACTATTTCGTGTAATCTAAGAAGTGCTGTGGGTCCCCAGGTTGAATATTTGAAAGTTGAGATGTGTGGCTTGAGCCCATCAAGCTTACAGCTTTTTTATGCATTCCGATTTTGATCTCTAAAATAAAAAGTCAGATTATCTTGTTAAAGTAAAAATTCTAAAAACTAAATGGAAAACTAAGCAACTATTACAAGTATATACAAAATTTAAGTTGAATTATAGTGTTTAAATAAAAGGTACAGAGGGAATAAAAAAAGATCATAAATAAATATAGAAAATAATATAAAATCACTTAAAAGTATTAAGGATTAAAAATTCAAAATAATTTATAAATTCTTAATCTTATAATAACCCTTAATAAAAAATGGCTGTTAAAAAGGATATTTATCTACCAAGATTTTTATTAATTTACAAAACCCTAATTAAATCTGATAAACAGCATTGTTTTAAATAGCCTTTTAAAGCATCCATTTTATAAATTATTAGATGTTTTAGTTTATTCATTTGAAATATTAAACAAATTACTAGAAAAAATTTAAGGAATATTAAGTCTTTCTTACTCTTATATATTGTTCAAATTTATTTTCCTAAATATAATAAGTTTAATATTAATATATATATATATTTAATTTAAATCCTTTTTATGGGTTTTTATTCCTTATTTACAAAACTTACTCTGTGTCTTATGAGTGGTCGTTTTCTAAATACTTTAAGGATAGTGTTTAGGCCCTAGCACATCATTTTTAATTGGGGATGTTTTTATACTCTATGAGCTTTCAACTTAAGAATTTAAAACCTCAATTATATAAAAATCTTATAATAACCTTAAATAAAACCTCCTCCAATTAAATTTCCTTAATACTTTAAAAATTTAAGTACCTTTTTTAAAAGAAAGCTGTCCTGCTAGAGGGAATTTATTGATGGTTGATTAAGTAATAACAGTATTCTTTTTGTTGAAGTGATTAATCTCTGATTTCTGAGGATTCTTATTATTTTAACTTCCTCCACTCATTGGGTTCGCATGCTATGCTATGAAACTTATTTTCATAAAATACACTGTTTTACAATCAAATAATAAGTTTAGAATAACTTATTAATTAAAAAGCCAAACTATTCATTATTTTTTTAATTAAATTAATTTGAAATTATGAAACTTTTGAGAAGTTTTGGACTTTTCTATGTTACTTAGTTATCTAAATTAGAATATTATTTAAATTATTTTGAGTAATTTACAAATGAAATTATTGCTGTTGACGAAGTCCAGTGACTTTACTTGGTTCTATCGGTTATTTAGCTTCTTCATAATCATTTTATTATTTATTAAATTACTCTTATATTAATATTGGATAATAGCTAAATTAAAAAAAAATAGGGTTTTGGAATTTTTATCATCAAAAATGTATGCTTTAGCAATAATCAATTTAATTCTCAATTAATTTTCCTTGACCATGATTTAAAAATCAAATATTTTATTTTATTAAATTAAATTAATGTACTGTAATTATTTATAGTATTTTTATATATTTAAAAATTAGTTTTTTTATTTAGAGCTATTTTTTGTTGTTGTTATTTTCTCAATATCAATCACTTTTCTAAACCAACCAAATTTAATATTTGGCAAGATTGAATTTTTAAATATTTAATAATTTAATTATTTTAAACTATTTTAATTATACGTTGACATAAATTTAATATTTATTTTTATTTAAGAATTATTCTAAACATTTTCTATTTATTTAATATAGAATTTAAGAAATGCATTTTTTAAAAGTGAAAATATTATATTATTATATTGCATGATGATTTTTAATTTTATTAAGTTCAAAAATAAACTTTAACAAACTCATTAATTTCTAATCTAAGATTTTTGACAGTATAAGTGAATAAATAAATTTTACAATATTTAATATTTGAAAGATCTTTATAATTTTATATAATTCATTTTCACTGAATTAAATTATACTTATATTAAAATATTCTTCCATTAATTTCCAGCTTCAGTTTCTGAGTAAAATAATATTTAAATTAATTATAATAAAATAAATTAAAAAAAAACTAAAATGTAACATAAAATTTGCAATTAAAATTTAAAAATTTCAGTTTCTATTGCTTAATTACAATTTAATTTAAAAATAAATTATATTAAATAATAGAATTAACGAATTTAAAACAAAATTAAAGATTGCAAGCTAGAATATTTAAATAATTGTTATATTAAGTATTCTAATAAGAGAAATAAATTCTTAAATAATAAAAATAATCTAATAAAATTAGGCAACAGCTGTAAGTATTATCATTTAGTAAAATATTTATTATAATAAACTATACTTTCATTTATAACAAAGCAGATACCTGCTTTGATTTATCTGTAAATCAATAACATTCATTGTTGTTATATATTCTGACAATATTTGAATAATTTAGGAATAAGAATGAATAAATCAGACTAGTAACAGATCAACTAATCTACAAACAATCAAGTGAAACAGAGAGGTAAGGAAATAATATACTTTTAATTAAATAACAAAGATCCTGCTCCAATCAACGAGGAGAAAGAAGAACAAAAAGCTCTAGAAGCAGCACTCGAAAAGAAACGATACAAAGCAATGGTTGAGCTTGAGAGGGTGGTCATTGAAGCTTGGCAACAATGTAAATAAAAGTTATTGTTAGTTTAATCTTATTATAGAAAATCCACCAACACCTAACTTAATGTAAATATGTGGAGGAAAGATAGAGAGAAAATTCAATAAACTTCAAGGAGAAAATTGATAACTAATGCATAATTCACTTTTCTAAGGGACACCAAGATGGGCAATCAAAATAAAAATCAAGTTAAATTTTAAATTCAACGCATTAAAATTGATAAGTTTCAACGCTAGCTACGGTTTTGCTCATAAATATATTTCAATGTGTCTAGCCAAAGCAATGAAGATTGGTGCTTAACTTGAGATAAGGCTAAACCAATTACTTTCAAACTAAGAAAGGGCATCACTTTTTCCCAATATTAATGACTTAAATGATGAAAAAAAATACCTGGTAGAGGTTCAAGAACTGCTCTGGAAATAGAAAGTAAAGGAAGATTTAATGAAGAAGAAGTTTACACTACTTGAGGTAGAAGATGATTAGCACTGAAGGCAGCTGTATTTCTTTTCCATAATGTTTATATGATCATTAGATAAGGAGAAGTCTCTGACAAAATTAATTAATAAAATTAAAAATATTTCATTTTATTTTGTTTTTTTGCTATACTTATTTATATTCTCTTCTTTTTCCCTTTATTCTAATAAAATATTTAAATTGAAATTTAATTAGATTTTAAACTGTTTCGATCGACACCTTATTACCTCAAACATCCCCTTAACCCCTATTTATAAAATCACCCAATTCATTTCATATAATATTTTTTTATCCGCACTGCCTCTATCAATTTTCTTTATGAAATCTCGGCATCGTTGAGTAATAATTTATATTTAATTTATCAGTCATATATATTTATTCATTGCTTATAAACTATAGTGATATCAGAATTTATTTTTTAATGATTTTATAATCACTAACTTGTCATCAATTTGATTGACTATATATACTCCGATAGGAAATATTTATTTTATGAGTAGCTCATTGATTATAATCATTTTTTGCAGGAATAAAATTGAATTAAAAGTAATTATATTTAGATAAATTCAACATAAATCAAAACAGTCGTATATTAAGAGATGGTCAGTTTAACGCTCTTGAACTTATTCGATAAAATTTATAATTATCTGGATTTTACAATTAGAATTTATAATATTTTATCGCTTCCTTGGAGTTAGATTACTAGACTTTAATTTTTGGTTAAAATTTATTATATTTAGAGGAGTTTAATTGAATTCCAATTTTCTACTCATGCGATCAAAAACTACTGCCAATAATAATTTCTAGTTAATTTTGAATTGTCAATCTAATTAGACAAAGTTGGTCTTATATGCCACTATTTTGACTTAAAACAAATTAATTTAATTTATTTTTCTATATCTATATTCGAATGTATTCTTACTATAATAAAATTCTTAAAATAAATATAATTTCATAATAATAAGCTAATGAGTGTCGCTATATAATACAGATTAGATAGTTAAGTTACTATATCTAAATTAAATAATAATTTATAATTAAAAAATGACAATATATCTGCTATATTTAAATAAATATATCCTTAGAATACCAGTTCAAGAGATAACTTATAAATTTGACAATATGACTAATTCAAATGTATAGATGTTTTATTCCACATTTAATAAGTTTGAATATTTTATTTTATATTAATCATTAATAAAAATATAAATAAATCATAAAATTTTGATATAAATTTAATTTAACAAAGATTAAATTTTCAGTTTGGATAAAAAATTATTTTGTATTACTTAATTACTAATTATTTTGGAAAAAATTAGAATAAAATAATAATAATTATAGTAATTTATTAACTTAAGTATTCAGTTAAATAGTGCTTATAAATTGGAATATTTAATTTTCTGATATTAAAACCCTTTAAGATAGATCTACTAAATAATTCAATAAAATTAATAATCAAAAAATTAACATACCTATACGTCAAGTTTGTAAGTAACCTTAACCTGTATTTCCTTCTACTATTTTGAGATTATTTTTCATTTAACTATCAAAGGCAAACCCTGAATTTCAAAATATAAACTGCTTCGTTGTTGTAATTTATAGTGACAATATTTGAAATTTTATAGGCAAGAATGGAATCATTCTAGGAGAAGAAACAGACCAATTCAACAACTAAGAATCAACCACAACAGAAAAGTAAGTAAATTATATATTTAATACAATACCAAGAACCTGCCCCAATCAAAGAGATGAAAGAAGAACAGAAGACCCTGTAGGCTGCTCTTGAACAAGACAGAGCACCAATGAAAAATGATATGGAAAATTCTTTGGTCCAAAGCTATCAAATATGTAAGTTTATGATTATTTAACTTTGATTTTTAGAGAGCACATTGTAGAGACATTAGATGATAGAAACTGAAGATATTATTGGTCGCGAGTACGCAAAGCTTAAAGCTAAAGGCACATATAATGTAGTCTTAAATGACACTCCTAAAAAAGCAATCAAAATAAAAATCCTTTTAAATTTTAAATTCATTGATTTATTTTAATAAATTCTCAAAACCTTGCTGAAATACAGAGATAAAGATGCAGCAATCAAGCTAATAAACTTCAACTAATGCCATGATTTAGCATTTTAATATCTCTCATATTGTCTCTAACAAGTCATGTTAAGTTGTTTAAACCTTCAATAAAAATTGGGAGATATTAAAGTTGACAAAAATTAGGCCAGAACAATTACTGCTAACCTTGAACATGTGAAAAATGAGCTTTCATTCTTGCGAGATTTTCAAGAACTTATTTGCATAGAACAATTCAACTTGAAGTAAGAGAATCAGAAATATAAAATGTTAGAAGTGAATGATGAAGAAAATGAGTGAAGCTAGAGGAGCTCGAGTGCTATTAAATATAAATAAGATTTACTCAAAAATGAAAAATAAAAAAATTTAGGATGACATACTTCGATAAGAAGAAGTCCCTCTATTTTCTATTAGATCGTTAGAGTAGTCTTATATTATTATAAGATGGCTAGTTAACTAGTAAAATTTATATATTTCATACATTTTTATTTAGTTTTTAGCAATAACAAATTATATTCCTATAAAAAAATTTTAAATTTACAGATTTTTGTCTAGATATTTCAATATAATGAATTTATAAATTAATTAGATTTCTTATTTGAATAAAATATAATTAATTTATCCAAGTCTGTAATAAAAAAGTATTATTTCATGAAAAGTTTTGAAAATCATCAGAGTTTCCATAATTTACCTATAAAATTAAAAAAATCTCATCGGTAATTTTAATGATTGAGTAAATACAATTCTTTCAATTTCAAAATTAAGAAAAAAATTTTCATTAAATTTGTGAATGGGTTTTTATTTTTTTCTATTTAAAAAATTCTATAGTTTTATTGATATTAAATTTTTTTCATTCTTAATAATCCAGATAATCATTTTTTTATAATATCTCTCTTTCTTCATATCCTAGAATACCTTCCTCAAATATAAATCTATTAAAATCACATCTATAACAATAAACGATCAACCCTAATAATTCTGCATCTACAAAGAAAAAAACTTCATAACTAAATAAATTAAGAGAAGTGCAATTGAAAGTCCTTATGATTGAAGCACGGCAAATACATGTAAATTTAAAGACTTGGAATTTGAAAACAATTATAGTTGTAATACTTGGGGTTTGGGGTTAATAATAATAATAATAAACCTTATAATACATGGCATCCAGATGCATAAATCAATGAAATTAATAAACATTATTTCCTCATATCGTAAACTTGCCTCAATCGTTGACTCTCATCATTATATTAATTATTATAAATATAAGATTTTAATTGATTTAATCATTTAAAAATTTGATTAACTCAGGAGTGTGAAGCAAGTCAACTATAATTATTGAATTTTGAGATGACAACAGATGTTAAGCTCCAGAGAAACAATTTAATACAAAGGAATGATAAAACAAAATCTTAATTATTAATTCATCTTAAAACAACAACAACGTAATGAAGATATGTATTTAGCAACTTGCCAATTAAGAATTTCATAATTTAACTTTGATATATAATAATAAATATACTAAAAATTGGAAGAAAAAAAATAATTATTAAAATTTACTAATTAATTAGCCATCATTAATGATTTAATAGAAAATAGAGGGACTTCTTCTCTCAAAGTATGTCAAAATCCTTCACTTCTAACATTTAGTATTTCTGATTCTCTTTCTTAGCTTTGCACTTTTCTAGGCTAACAAGCTTTTAAAATCCTTCCAAGAATGAAAGCTCGTTATCCACATCTTCAAGTCTAGCAGCAATTCTTGTTGCCTCTTGCTAGTCAACCTTCTTTTCTTCCAATTTTATTTGGAGTTTACAACTTCTATCTGTGATTTCTTTGATACAAGTAGCAAGATATGAATATGCCAAGTCATGGCATTTGTTGAAGTTTATTAGCTTGATTGCACTAGTCTTGTCCCTATAAAGTAGCAAGGTCTTGAGTTTTTATTAAAATAAATCAATGAATTTGAAATTCAAACGCACTTTTATATTGATTGCATTTACAGTAGGAGCGCCATTAGTGACTACATTGTGTGAAAGTTTATTGGCTTTAGCTTGAAGCTTTGTGAATTGGGTATCAAGAATATTTCCAGTTTCCATCATTTAGTGTCTCTACAATGTGCTTTCTAAAATCAAAATTAAATATACTAATACTTACATATTTGATAGCTTCGGACCAATTCATCTTCCAAATCAACTTTCATTGGTACTCTGTTTTGTTCAAGAGCAGCCTTCAGGGTCTTCTCTTCTTCTTTCTTCCCGTTAATTTGGGCAGGTTCTTTGGTATTGTATTAAATATATTATTTCCTTACCTTTCTGTTGCGGTTGATTCTTTTTGGTTTACTTGGTCTATTTCTACTACGATGATTCCATTCTTGTCTATAAAATTTCAAATATTGTCACAATAAATAACAACAACAACGACGCAGTTATATTTTGAATTTCAGGCTTTGCCTTCGATAGTTAAATGAAAAATAATCTCAAAATAATAGAAGAAAATACAAGTTAAAGTTACTTACAAACTTGATGTATAGATATGATAATATTTTATTTATTAAATTATTTAGTAGATCTATCTTAAAGGGTTTTAATATCACTCAATTAAATATTCCAATTTATAAGCACTATCTAACTGAATACTTAAGTTAATAAATTATAATAATTATTATATTTATTCATACTTTTTTTTAAATAATTAGTAATTAAGTAATACAAAATAATTTAAATCTAAATTGTATTTATATTATAATATAATTTTTTTCGATTTTTTTGTTTGTTGATAATTCCATAAATACTAAAATAATTAAACTAATTAAATGTGGAATAATACTTCTATACATTTGGATTAGTGATGTTGTCAAATTTGATATCATTAAAATATTATAAATTATTAGTAAATTAAAATATTGAAATTTAATATGTCTTATTTAAATAATGATACTACATCCATTAATGTAAATTTTGAGAATTTGTATTTGCTCTAGAAATTTTATCAATGTAGGAATACATTTAAATATAAAAAACTATATTAAATTTTTAATTTATTATAAGTAATAATAATGACAGTAAATTTTATATATAAATTATCGCAAAATGATGATAAGATATCAAGAAAATTATTGATTTAGACTGTGCGGATAAAAAAATTTCATATGAAATAGGGGGTTGAATGGGGGTAGGGGTGGTAATTGGGGATGTCGATCGGAACAGTTTAGATTCTAATTAAATTTTAATTATTATAAAAAATTTTTAATCAATAATATTTCGACTTTATAAATATCCATATGGCCACTCGTAGTGGGTAAATATTAATAGAAGAGGGATTTCTTAATGAATAAGTATCTAAAATTTCATTATATTACATTTTGTTAATAGGCAGATATATCCAAGAATTTCTCTTGTCTAATGATCATACATTATTATTGAAAACTATCACTGCTGCCCTCATTCATGATTGTCATCCACCTCGAATAGTTAGAACGACTTCTTCTTGGAATCTTCTTTGCCTTTCTTTTTCCAGAGCTGCAATTGAATCTCTTGCAAGTATTTCATTTCCCCATCCAATTCAGAAATTTTGGCGACAAGAGATTCCTTTTCTTCGTTTGTAAGTAATGCGTTTAACCCCTCCTCGAGTATAATGTGGATCTTAATTGCTTCAGCTAGGCACAATTAAATATAGTTATTTGCAATGTCGTAGCAAGAGTTGAAGCTGACCAGTTTCAATGCGTTATCAGTCTATCTATAGAGAAACATTTCCTTGAGTGTTTACTAAAATACATCAATGAATCAATAATTCAGGTTGATTTTTATTTTGATTGCGTATCTTGGTGCTCCTTTGAACAGAGTGTTGTGAATTAGCCTGCCATTATCCCCTTAAAGCTTTTAGAACTCCCTCTCAATCTTGTGGCCTGATATCTGCATTCTAGTTGGTGTTTACTATTGATTTTCTAAAAGTAAGATTTAAACATAAATTACTTGACTTACAGTTTTCCCACTCTGAAATAATTGCCTTCTCTAATTCAATCATTTTCTTGTTTTTTTCTTTCTCAAAAGCAGTGTTCAAAGCCTGTTAATCTTATTTTTTCTCAGTTATACGAGCAGTGTCTTTGGTATTTTATTAAAAATATTTAAGATCTTACTTTTGTGTTCTTCTCTATTCGTATTAGTAGTAGTTTACGTGGTCTGCTTCTTGTCTGATGTTTGTTCCATCTTATATATATATTTTCAAACATCGTTAAAATAGTCAAAAACAACTTGATTAAGAGTTATGAAGTTAAATTAAGGAAATTAAGCTTAGCCTGTGGTATTGAATCGAGATATTGTTTCAAAATAGTTAAATGAAAAACAGGTTATGTTTTACTTACTCACTCTTTAGATATGGTAATTTGTTATATGATTAATATTATTGATTTATCTTAAGAGCTTTAAAATAATCACTCAACTAAATGTTTTGATATCCTGTTAATTCTAAATTTTATTCTCAGTATTAATAAGTTAACTTAATTTACCCTATACTATTCTATTACTTCTCACCACTTTATTTTATTTACATCATTCAATAAAATTTGCGAAATAAAAATAAAAATTGATCCTTTAAAATAATTCTTAGCAATTATCTAGATCAGTTATATGTAATGTATGATATTCTAAGAATATAATTACATAAAATACTTTGATAAAAAATTTGTTTCGCACATTGAGATAAAATTATGATTAAACAGCAATTCCATAAATACTAAAATAATCAAACTTATTAAATATGGAATAATACTTTCTTTACATTCGAATTAGTGAATATTATCAAATTTATATGTCATCTTTTGAACTCGTATTTTAAGGGGGTATACTTTTTATATGATTAATAAGAAAATGAGTATAGAGTAATTTAATCTAAGTAAATAGTGAATAACATAAATATAGATGATTATTACTAATTATTAAATTAGAAAGTTATAAGGATAGGGTGACCCACAGGGGCCCGAGGCTGGAGACTTTCTAATAGAGCTTTCTACTACACTAAGGCCTGCTGAGGGTAGGCAGGGGGTTGCTGGGTTCACCGCAAGAGGGACCAGTCGGCGGGGTTTCAATCTGTCAGATCCTAGACTCCTCGAGTCGTCTGCACGCTAAGGATTTCCCTGCATTAGATGAGCTTCCTGGCGTGAGTTCAGCTTCCTAAGTAATAGGGAGCAGGATGAAGGTGGTGCTCAACCTTCAAAAGTGAGACGATGAGAACCATAGAAGCCAACGATAATGATTTTTCTCCTACACCAGGTCGGGTTAATGAGGCTACCACACCGAAAGGACAGAGACTACTATCTCAGCAGCGGTGGAACCTGGTAAGCGTTTTCTCCAGACTCCCCTTTAATTGTTTACAGGAAGCAGATCTCTACGAGCTCTGTGGGGGATACTCCTAGTTCGCTAGGCTCTTATCTCTGATTTTACATCTCGGTACAGGGAAATGTGGAATGGGGGGCTAGGTGGTTTTTCGGAGTTTTCTAGTTCACGACTTGCCACGTCATTGATTGCCACGTCAACTCACTTCAGATACTTCTACGTCACGACTAAGATTGATGGTTTGATTTTAGTATTAAACAGTGATATGTTAAATTTAATTTGAGATTACTCATTACTACTACTAGATGATTATTACTAATTCTCATATAAAAAATAAGCATCACTTAATGTATTTATTGAGAAATTATATTTTTTCTAGAAAATTATAGTCATAAACTGCAATATTTAATATTCTAATTTTTTTAAAAAAAACTTAGAGCAAATATAAATCACAATAAAATGAAAATTTCAACTATTTATGTTTTAAGATAATATTCTTATCTTTCATATTGTTTTATAATTAAATATTTAAATTAAGTAATTCTATTTTAAAGGAAATTAATTACAATGTGGATAAGTTTTTATAAGTTGTCTAAAAATTTTTGTCTTATATTAGTTTTTGAGGAATTATTGAATATTTTTATTTAACAATTTCAAATAATTTATAATTTTGATAATACATTCATTAAAATTGATTAAACTTTTTAATATATTTTCATCGTTTAGTATTTTGATTTGTATAATTTGACTTTGCTCTCTTTTATACAATATTAGATCTGCACCTTGAATGCTAGTCTTTAGGGATATGTAATTTTATTTAAATTATTTGAAAATATAAAAATTTATCACAATAATTTTTGCTAAAGTTTTGTAAAAGAATATAAACTGAAAAATACATTTTATAAAACGATTCAAATTTCTATTTAACTTATTTAAAATCGAAAATGAAAAACCCCAAAACCCCTAGTCTTGATAATTTTTTCTCCAGATTCCTCTCTACATAACAAGCTTATCAAGTCTAAAATCTTGGCGTATTTTGTGTCTCACATCTAGCACACTTTAGAAACTTAGTAGATATTAAGTCAAATACAGCAATTCCTTGTCTGCCTTGTCTCCCTCGTAGTCTTTAATGGGAATTCCATTTGTGAAATGAATTGCGAAACTGATTGCTTTGTTATCTACAATTACTATGTCCTTTATGTTAATTAGTAATAATAAGTAAATTATATGTATATAGATAGGCTTTAAAAATTTGAATGACAATATTGTATGAAGGTAACATTGAATTATGATAAAAATGTTCTAGAGTTTTAAGTTAATTTTAAGATTCTTATACGTTCTCCATCAATTATTGTATTAAGGAAAGAATAATTGAATTAAAATTTATTGCTTGTTAGAAGTTGATATCAAATAAAATCAGATTATTAATAAGACTTAACAAGAGTAAATTCACATTATGGTGATAATAAATAAATTTACGTTTAGTTTGCTTTTATTAAGAATTTTTCAAATCTATGTTGACCTCCTCTTCAATAATTGCAGCCCCATTGAATTTATATTATAGAAACTATTTACTTTATTGATCTGTTTTCAAGAAGTTGAATCAAATCCTTTACTTGATACATTTTAAATTTTTTAATAATTAATGACTTATCTGATTTATTTGAATGAAGACAACTTTTATCAGAGATTTAAATACTCAAATTTTATAAAAAAATTCTTTATTATTTTGTGAACATTTTCCTATTTATAGATAAATTTGAAAAATTAATTAAAATTTGATGTTTCCCACTTGGATGCGCAGAACAATAGTCTCTACTAATGACGTGGTCAAAGAATTTTTCCTCCCTCTACATTTCCTTAATGATGGCATCTGCATAGGTACTAAACCCGGCAGTAAAAACAATCAATTCGTATTTCTTTTTTAAGGTGCGTAACATTTCGAAAAGATAAGGCCTATATGATATGTAGACATCTTTTCTTATTTTTTTGTCAATTACGAGCTCTGTTTTTGCATCGTAAACATTCTAATTTTCAAACCGCATTCATCAAATATATATGTATGTTGAAAATTTTATATAAAAATCTAATGGACTATACTTAATAATTAGTCTCTTGATAAAATTGTCAATAATTTCCCATATAAATCTACTTTAAAAAATTACATTTTTAAAATTGAATATTTTTAAGTGATTGGATCATTAGTCGCTTTAATTAGCGTTTCATCCAAATCGAATACAATAGTTTAAGGCTCTATATTAAATATTGATTTATACTAGATAGTAATATTTATTGATATGAGTCTTGACAAAATATATTCAAAATCTTATAATACTTACTAGTGCTCTATTTCATAAATAAAGGGGAAGGTTATTTTCTAAACAGGAATTCTGTCACTGTCAAAACTTCAAAATTTAAAAAAAAAAAGCTGAATTAGTGATATAGTAACTTTTAAATGGAATTCAGGTGGATTCAAAAATTCGTTTAAAATATTTTATATGTCAAAGACTCTTTGATTTCCTGATAATAACGATGAGCGCTTTATTTATTTTGCAAAAACAACTCACTATATGACATGGTCATGCTTTTACAATTATTTCTCATCTCGTCAAAATATGACCCATCATATTCTTTCGCACTTTTCAAGTCACATTTTACAGATTTATTCCTAATTATATAATTATAATTAAAATTTATTTTTTAATATTGTAGGAATACATTTGATTTGGGAAATTAAATTAATTTAAAAATAAATAAATATTAATCTAAATTATTGGCAGTTAACTTTCTGGAAACCCTGACAATATGGTACTCTTTCGATAGAGAATTTAAAATCAGCTGGACTTTATAATTGGCGGTACCCCTCTATCGCATCCCTGAAGCGAGATAACTCTGCTTTAATTTTTGGTGATTTGTTTAGTTTATTTTAATGCAAAAATTAAAGCAGAGTTATCTCGCTTCAGGGATGCGATAGAGGGGTACCGCCAATTATAAAGTCCAGCTGATTTTAAATTCTCTATCGAAAGAGCACCATATTGTCAGGGTTTCCAGAAAGTTAACTGCTAATAATTTAGATTAATATTTATTTATTTTTAATTTAATTTAATTTCCCAAATCAAATGTATTCCTACAATATTAATATTTAACATTTGAATTCTACGAGCTCTGTCCCAGAGTACGCTGGTGACATCTTGATTTAGGAATGAGACTAGGTGATAGCGAGATTGGTTTTTTTTGAGTTTTTACTTTACGACTGCCACTTCACGGAATTGTCACGTTAACTCACTCAGATACGTCTACGTCACGACGAAAATTGATGGTTTGATTTTAGTATTAAACAGTGATATGTAAAATTTATTTGATTCAATATTAACCACCACAATATTTAACATATGAATTTATAGAATTAAATTTAAATACCCTATATTCCTAACTTTAAAAGTAGAAACCTACTAATTAGTAATGCTATTTTTGTTAATTTTTGAAAAATCGTGATCAATTTTTGCTGATAAATAATTATTATTTCTTTGATTGTTTATACAATTAGTTCTTGATTAATCCATGAATTCTTGTGGTGAATCCTCTGATTCCTAAATTGCATTAATCGGGCTTCTTTGATGCAAAATATTATTAGCAATTAATCTGTAAATTTATATTAAGGAATTTAAATTTTAATGAAAAAGCATAATAAAAATAATAATTTATTGATAAGTCTCAATAAAAATATCTATTGAAAAATTTGTAAATGTAGCTTTAAAATTCTAATATCATTTTGTATAATTTTAATAATTTATAATGCATAGATTTAGTTTTTTGAGTTTTAGCGAAGGAGCTCTTAGGTTTTATGTTATTATTTTATAAAATACTACTGTGATTATTGATCATATCTGAAAATTGCTTTTTAGGTTTTAATTTTATTTATTTTGTCAAAGAATTAAAGATAATTGATATTAAAATTGATTTTAAAAACTTCAGAGGTTTTAAAATTTATTGAATCTATTCACTTGAAATATTTTCTTATTCTTCCTGATAACCCAAAGTACTTATATTTTAAGAAATCTATAAACAAATCTATAAAATTACTTATTTAATTTTCAATTATGATTTTTATGATTTAAATTCTGTACTGAAATTAATGCTGGGGCTTAGGCTATCCAGATAGATTAACAGATTAGTTTTATACTTTGATTTTAGGCATTCATTTCAATCTTAATTCTAGTGCCAGAAATTGTGGGACCCATATACTTGACAGGAGAGCTTCAACAATTTCCAATTAATTATAATTAAAGTATGGAAATTATTTATTTTTTTCCCGATTTTGACGCTCTATAAATTTTGGCAAAATTTACTCTTACTAATTTTCCCTCTTTACATTAAGGTTTAGTTTTATTAGATCTCATTTGCATCGTAAAATGATTTATCCTAGTTTAAGATTTTTAATATAATTAAATTGACATTAAAAATTTGAATTTTTTAAAATAATTTTATTCAATTTTGCAAAATTTAATTTTATATAAAATTGAAACCATTGAAATTTGATACATTTTATGCTATTAGTATTAGTTATAAGAAAAATTAGATATTTGAAGGATTTTTACATTTTAATCATAATTAAATGTACAATAAAAATAATCTTAATAAAATTGAACAGTTGTATATAACTCGCAGATAAAACATATTTAAATTTGGATTCAAAATTAAAAGTAGATAGTTTAAATATTTCATTAAGTTGTCCACAAACATCTATTTTATTACAAATTTTTACTTCTTAAAATATAAAAAATACCATTTTATTTCTGTCATAATTTCTCATTATAAATTGTATTTTTGAAAGTCAACTTTTAGATCGCATAAATTATTTATAATTATATAAAAGACACACTATTGATTATTTGCTTATGACTAGGGAGTTTATTTATTATAAGTACTATTAATTTCAGAGTCAATATCTTTACCAGGAGAATTTGAGAGAATTTGTAATTTTAATTTAAGAAAATCTAAATTCATATAAAACTCTTTAATTATGATAAAAATAATAAAATATTGTTATTAAATTTTCTTACTAGGTACAAGAAACGCAGATTTATTCAGACTTTTGTTTTAAGGTCTTTTTCTATAAGCTTACCACTAAATTAGGTTTTCTAAATCCTCAATTTCTTCTTGCTTAATAAAATATATAAAAAAAATATTTTAAATATTTCACTGATATATTCTTATAATTAAAAAATAATTATTTCGCCATTTTTGCTTGAGCCAATCTTCTTCAAAAATTATTTTAATTTAAATAATTGTTTTATCTTATAAGTTTAAATATTAAACTTTTAAATATTTTAATAATTCTTCATTTGTATACTCTTTTTATAATTTATTTGATTTTTTTTATTAGTTACTATTGTTTTTAACAATAATTGTCAGTTTATACTTAAACTATTAAACTAATTTATTTATTATTGAGCAATAACTACCAGACTATTCAAAACCCCAAAACCCCTTAATGAGGTTTATAAGTGCTTTGATTTGTAGGGAATTTTTTAGGGGTTGGAGTTATTAATTAAATGCGAGACAAAAATAGCTAGCTTTTGGGGTCTATTTATGATGAAGAGTATATAGATTTAGTGTTTAAACTTCGGTATGGATGTGATATATACAGTGAATAAGTCAAACCAGTACTGAACTATAATTCTATTGCACTGCTCTTAAAGCGAAGTCCATCAACTGTTCGATCCCACTGTCTTATAGCAGTATAACTAAAGCAGTAATAGCTGAATTCTATGCCTAAAAGGAAGTCAAAGTTTCTATAAAAGCATATTGACTATCTTATTAATGATAAAACTTTGAAGTATTGGGCTCACTTCTCTCTCGACCAACGAGCTACTATGTTTCACCGTCAGTTCCCTGAGTTGAAGATCTCTGCATATTCTGTTGCAAACAATTATAAACGAAATGGTATATCTTCCAAAGGTGTTAATCGTATCAAGAGAGTGATTGATTTCACTCTGCCATTTTACAACAATAACTTAAATTATATTTTTTATAATTAAATGCAGAGAGCCTAATAGAGTAATATTAAGTTTATTCATGCTGACGAGGCTGTGTTTACCTTCAACACTTTCATCGAGAAGTCTTGGTATAAGAAGCATAGTAATATAGAGGTATATGACTAAAAAGTGAAGGTATAAACAATGGCAATTCTTGGAGGAATTAGCGAGGATGCTGGTTTAGAAACTTATGTTATTCATCCTCGCTCTATTAAGACAGAGCAGTATATTAAGTTTTTTTTTTTTTTCTTTAGAGCAGCTGAGAGAGAAGTACCCTGAATAAGAGATTATTTTATTCGTTGATAATCTTTCAGTTCATAAGACAAAAGAAACAAGGAAAAGTTATGAACAACTAAGAATAACACCAGTGTTCAACGTGATTTACAGCCCATAGTTTAATGGAATTGAATTCTACTGGGGTATACTAAAAGGTCATTATAAGAAACTGCTGCTATACCATCTAATGCATGACCTACCTATCGATACAGTAGACTTTATTAAAAGCTCAGCGAAGAGAGTAGATAATTTGCTGGCTTAAAAGTGTGCTAAAGAAGGGAGAGTGAATGTATATAAATAAGTTTTTTAGTTAAGTTAATGAATATGTAAGTCACATTTAAAATTCTCTAGATGGAGCTGGCTTCTCTTTCTTTTCTTCTATTTCTTGCTTCCCTCCTCCTAAGTTTCTTCTCTTGCTGCCAGCTCCTGCATCTATGTTCATTGACTCTATAGGCTAAATATTTGAATAAAGTCTCTTACTAACTTCATCTAACTTCATACTTTGTCTGCGACTTTCGCTCTCTGTGAAGCTTGCTCTATTCCTTCATCAAGAAGATGCCAGTACCAGATTTTTCAAAAGAGTTAACTACAAATCTTACTTGAAATATATGGGTGCTTCTGCTACTCTTATAGCCAGCTCTCACTTATCTTGATCCCCTGTTTATCCTTATCTTCTGAAGAGATGCTGTACCTTTTCTTATGAGATTCTTGAATAATTTCTTTCAAGTAATCACCTTTAATTGTTGCAAGTATGCCAAAAAATAGTTTCTTTCAGGTATTTTATTCGACAACTTCTTCTTAGTAGCCAGGTACTGCAAAACCTCTTGGTCATTCATAGCATCATCGTATAAGTTAGTCACTGAGATTTCTGGATAGTTTGAATCTCTGCAAACTTTTTATCTTAAGTTTTCAATGCTTTCTTCTCTTCGCAGAGTATCGCTCTTAGAAATGATATTTTAGTACATTCCATCGTTGGCAAGAACAAACCAACTACATAAAAAAGATTAGCAACTTATGAGTTTATTACCTTGCTGCACCAGGTAGCGATGCAAATCCTCCTTGCTTCTAAATCTTTGAATCAATTCATGTGCTTGCACTCTTTTCTTTGCATCACTCATTGACTCCATCTTGTTTACAGATCTAAGAAACGATATTCAAATTTAAGTTTATTGATTTCAATTATATAGCTCTGTAAAACTTACTATTAAATATGGGTATTCTATAATAGGAGGTCAACCTCTAAGAAGGATATGGAGAAGGTTTTGAGAACTGGTTTCAAACTTGAGAGATTGATATCAATTTTTACTGTTATTGTTCCATATTTTTAAATTTAAATTGGTACGTACTTAATTAGGAGTAGCTCCTAAAATACTAGTACTTTATTAGGAGCATTAATTAAAGCTAGTACTTAATTAGGAGCACCCTAATTTTAATCATAAAATCACAAAATACCTCCTAAAGCAGTACGTACTTAATTAGGTGCACCTCCTAAATTGGTACGTACTATAATCAACTTATTATGTAAAGTAAAAATTGTTACTTCCTCACCCATTTTTAGAGCTGGATCGTCTCTTAACACTCATAATTCTTCTCTAATACTCTAAGAACTTTCCTTGAAACTTATAAGCTTTGCAAAGCTCTCATATTAGCTCTCAATTATAGAGGCAGTTTTATAATTTTAAATTCAAATTTAAATATGAGCGCTAACATTTTAAGAAAAACAACAGCACTTCCATCAAACTAAATGAGACTTAAATTTGGCAGCAATAAAAAGTGTGATAGCTGTGAGATGAACTCTCATAAGGAAACTACCTGAGCTATCACTTGAGGTCTCTGTTATTAAAATAGAAATTAATAATAGAAAATAAATAAAAAAAAAAAATAATGTTAATAAAAGAAAATAAATGGCAAATAAGTGTGTGGGAGACAGAGAGGAGGAGAAAGGTATTAATGATATTCCTAAACAAACTGAAGAAATAGAAGTACACTTTTATGAGCTTTGTTGAGAGAGATTTTGCTCATAAATCTAGCTGGTACAGGCATATGAAGGAGCATAGAGAAGCCAAGCCTGCTGTATAGTTAAAGCACGACAAAGTTGATGGAAAGTGTGATTGCTTTGAGTGCCATAAACAGAACTCTCACACAAGAGACTTAAAGAAGCATCTTTTAAAAGCCCACAAGAAAGAAATAGAAGTTGAAGATTAAGACACTCAACGGAAGTTGCTCAAAAAAAGAAAAGCAAGGGAGCCTCTATAAGTTGCTGAGCTTTAACAAGCAAGCGAATCAGAGTATGTGAGGATTGCACGCAACCTAGAAGCATCAGAGGTCACGAAAATCATGATTAAAATATAATACAAGAAAATTCCAGTACTTGCATAAATTGATTTAGATACTTCTCTCTAAAGCTACCTAATTCTAGAGGACTCTATGACAAGAAAGTTATTAAGGATCATCAGTATGCTTAAAAAGTATATCCTTTCAACTATCTCCTTAGTGATGATAAATATTAAATGGAGTTTACTAATGAATATTAAGTACTCACTCAGGCTAAGTTTAAAGAGTGCAAATACTTAATAAAGCTAGATGCTGTTCTCCTAGCCAAAGATCATGGAGCTTTCAGACTACCACTCTTTGAAATGACACTCAGAGATTTCATAACTGATCAAAGAAATCATAGATAGCTTGCATTAATATCAACCTAAGCTATACAAGGTATCAAAGAGCTTCATAAGTAAGGCTTTGTTCACAGAGATCTCAAGCCTGAGAATATAATGTTGAACTTCGCACCAGTAAAAGTAACAATTATTGATTTCAACAGAGCCTTAAGAGTGGAAGTATCAAGGCTTGGAAGTGTAATGGGAACTCCAGGATATTATCCAGAAAGAGAAGACTGGAGAGATGGAGACTAACAGTGGGATGTGTGGGCTTTAGCAGCAATAATAATAGAGTGTGATATGCCTCGCAACGATTACTACTCTACGAGGTGCGAGAAGGACGCAAGGCAAAGAATAAAGCAATTTATTGACAAAAAAGAGTGTCTCAATCAATGAAGCAAATGGCAGAGTCAATAATAATAAAACCAAACTCAAGATCAGAAATATCAATAGAGTAGATAGAGTTGTGGTTAAGTAAGATAAACTTCAGACCTCTCCCACATGATCCAAAAGTGCATTTTGAGTGATTAAATTAAATAAATTTACTATAAATTTCACATTAAAACCTATTAATATCCCCAACCCCTAACAAATTCCCTACAAATCAAAGCACTTATAAACCTCATTAAGGGGTTTTGGGGTTTTGATTGCTAATATTACTTGTATAATCACTGTCTATATCCCTTGGCAAAGTAGTAAAATTTTTGTCCTATATTTAGTTTTCAGTCCTCCTTTTTTTCTTGGGGTTTAAATTCTTCGACTAAAACTCTGTCCCGTTTATTATATTTGGGGAGGGGAAATATTCTAAACCAATGAAATTTCCTGCTCTCCTTCTACTACGGAAGTTTCCTAACCTCAACATTTAAATTTAATTGATTAAGTAATAATTATATTATTAACATAATATGATGATGATGATGAATAACTTAAGGTAAGGTGAATAAGAAAACTAGAAATAAAGATCTCTAGTATTAAATATATAATTATTATTGTTATTGTTATTACTGCTATTGTTATTATTATTGAGCGTATATATATATTAGTTAGTTGTAATTAGTACTTAAGGTGACGATAGTTTTTCCAATTCAATGTCTAACGAGTATTTTGTGTCCTGTATGTCTTTAGCTGGGGGAGCGACTTTGACCGTTTGGACCTATGTGCCTCTCATAGGGTGTTCCCGGGGGTCTTGTCCCTTGTCATCTCCTCCCACGTCCTGACTTGCCTCTTCGGACCCCGACTCAGCCTGAGCGCGGCCTTTGTCAGGGGTATCCCTGGGGGGCATATCCCTTGCCTGGACCTGTCAGCGTGCCAACCACCAAAGTCTGATCTCTTTTTTATTCTTTCGCTTTTTTTAGAGATGTTTTTAAGGAATTTTTTTCATCTCTGTCTTGTTGTTAAAGTGAAAATTCATAGAGATCAGTTCGTCATCTTTAGCAGTAATAACAATAACAATAATAATTGTATTAACATAATATTAACCCTATATTAAACAATTTACTTATACATAATTTCAAGATTTATATTTATAAATTTTTCACTATATATATAACCCTCATCACCTCCTTCCCCACCCTAAAACGAGATAACCCTACCCATCCCAACCTATTTTTTAATAAAATAATATTATAATTTATAAAATTTTTTATAAATGAGAATTTTAAAAATTAATTATTGAAATTATTTTTAAATAAAATTGAAATTATTAAACTTTAATTATAAATTAAAATAATTATTCTCATTTATAAAAGATTTATAAATTATTATATTATATTATTAAATTTTAAAATAGGTAGGAGCTGGGGAGGGGTATCTTGGTTTAGAATGAGGAGTTGGGAGGGGTATCTCAGTTATAACATATATAAATCATTGTTAAATTAAATATTTATAATAAAAATTAATATGATTTTCATAGAATAATTTGAATTCTTCAACAAGATAGAAAATATATTGAAAACTCAATATGAATAATTAAATACTTATTGATTTTAAGAATTTTGAGAAATCTGTAAGTTTTTCATATACTTTTATATGGGCAAAAACTTTTTCCTTTGGATAACATATACCATTTTGAGGGAGGAAACTACCCTTCCCCGTTTTATTTTAACATATATTATTCACTTTGAATATTTTTAGCCTAAATTAATTGATTTATATATGAACTGCAAGAAATTTAAAGTTATATTATAAATTATTTTTATTGTTTAATTTCGTTGTTAAAAGTTAAAAACAACTATAAATTTTCACAGCTAAAATATAATCAACATTAATTAATTAGAATTAATTCATCTTGTAAATTTTTTAATTTTTTTATTAATATATAATTTGAACTTATTGTTGAAAATTAATAAGCCTGAATTTGACGAAGTTTATGAAAATATTATAATTCATATAATAAACTTAGATTAATAAGTTATTTGCAACTTAAATTAATTAATACTTTACAATTCTTAAAATAGTTTACAATTAATTTATAGAATTATTTTTTATAACAATTTTTACTTATTTTAATAATAAATAAACCAACTACTTTTTAATAAATTATATAAATTAAGCTTCAATTTTACATATTTTCTATATTAATTGTTTACTATTTTCAGTAATTAATTTTAATTAATATATTTATAACTTCCTTTAATAATATATATTAAATAGTGTTTATTGCATGCTTCAAATTCTAATCTGGCTGAAATTGATTATTGTTATACTTAAATAAAACAAGGAAGTAAATAAAAGAGGATCAAGTATTTTTATAAATAAGTAGTATTTAGATTTGATCAAACAAAAACATTGAAAATTAATTTGCATTTTTGTTGTTAAATTTACCATATTTTTTATTAAATATATGCCTTAACATCCATTAAAAAATTGACTAAAACATTAAATTTGATTTACTCAATTATATGAAATTCTTACCATTTGTGAAATGTTTTTAATAAAAATTTTTAATACTAGAAATAAGGCACTATTGTATATATTTTAATTGATAACTGCCGCTTATAAAACCCCAAAGCTATTATTTACAAGACTTGGGTGACGATAATAATTAATTAAGATAGATAATATTATTATATAAATTTGGTTGCTTAGTAAATTAGAAGAGGGGCCTGTAGTAGTAGTAGTAGTAGTAGTAGTAGTAGTATAGGCATTTCTACTAAAGCAACCAAAATGACGAGATCCTCAATTTAATTATTATAACTTTCCAGAACTCTATAATAATACTTTAGAAATCAACATGGACACCCAAGCCCTCTCTATGACCCACCTTCTCCTCGATATTCTTAACCCCATTTGCGAGCATGAAAACCTCGAGTCGCCGGCTGACTAAACCCAGGATCTGCTGCTCGACCATCTTGAATTTGATGATCCACTGCTAACAAGGACATCTTTCAAACAGCGCCTTGACATTCTCCTGAACAACATTTAGATGATGAATAAAAGTCATGGGGCCCTCTGACACGTGGTGAGTAGCATTCTGGGCACGCGCTCCACGCTTTCTTATTCGACACTAGTGGACGAGTCCTTGCATGCAATTGTCAAAATGGGGAGGGAAGATGGCGGGCACCATATTGGAGGCTCTCATGATGATTCGACACATTACCAAACGATCGGAACTTTCTTGGATCCCTCGATGGACTTCTCGCTACCTCTCATCAGGTAAGCTTAAACAATAGTATTTGATAGCGGGATTAAGGGAAGGTGCACAACGAAACCTATTAGACTCTAAGAGCAATGAGTGCGGGACTCCCAGCCAATTTCTCAGTAATCGCGGCTGTAAGGACACCATTGGCTAGGAGCCGCCAAGCCTGGAAAGTCAATGCGTGTCCCCAAAGTCGTGCCTAATGGAAAGATAGCTGGGCCTCGCCAGTTGCTTTGATGACAAATAACAAACATTTAAAGATGCTTTAGAAAAAATGCCTTAACTGTCACCATGGCTGCCATAGTTGACTGTACCTATAAAAAGTGAAGTTAAGTGGAATAGCATTCCATGGGTGCCCTGGCCTCAACTATATCGCTCTTGTGCAAAAGCACTAAACTCTAATGCCTTCCGCTAAGCGAAATCTCTATTGCTCTAGTGCAGAAGCTAATTTACTCAAAACCTACTAATTCAGGATTCCTGGCACCTTGCTCTCTAGCTGTGATACTAGTCTCTTTGGCGGCTGAGCTGTTGAAAGATTACCCTTGGGGGATTGAGAAAAATACCTAAACAGTTTAAAGAGAAAATGGCCACACAACAAATTCCTCTATGCTATCGTCATGTGCCAATGAAGTTGACTCTTTATTTCGAAAAAGGAACAGCTGGCTGTGCAGAAATTTGTGAGTCAATAGAACGAATCATTAGCTCTCGATTGAGGTACTAATTAGCTAAAGTTCATTCTCAAAAAGGTCCAATTTGCCTGCAACAAGGCATGTGCAAAAATCACCATCTGAAAATCCCTAGAGAAAAGTTCCTATAACTTGCTAATTCAACTAGCTTGAAAGGGCATTGAGAAATGATCTGGGTATAGCGACCAAGATACTGGAGCTGAAAGCTGGACTTGACAAAAAGAAGGTGCTGCCATTTACCATGGATTACCTCAAAGGAATCGACGAGGAATGCTACAAAGAAGCAGGATTAGCACTCACATGGGCCTGCTTGGAGACAAAGTCTGCGCGCAAGTGGTTTTTTGAGCAGGAGTTCCAGAAGACTGTGGATAGAGACCTAACAAAGCAGGGCGTTAAGTATACCTAAAACGATGTCAAGAGGAAGGTTGGAGAGCTCATGAAGAAGAGATAAGAAAACGTCTTAAAGAGATTCACTAAGGACTTGGCCATGCTCATGCAGAGCACCCCCACCTCCCCACTAAGTTTAACTAGAGATTCAAGGCCGCCCTCAACCAGGACATCGTGGATTCGTTGATGAAGGGAGCATCGAAATTCAGACCAAAGTATGGAGAATGCGCAGAGATCAAGGACCTGGACCGGGAGAGGCAAGAGCAGCTCAAGATGTTGAAAGAAAGATTAGACAATTTGTGAAGAGAAATAGAAGATATTAAGCTAAGAGTTATTATTTGTTGATTAATTTCTATCGTCTACAAAAATTGTAAATAATAGCTTTGGGGTTTTATGTAGTGTATATCAAAAAAAATTTCCCAACTTTTATTATAATTTATAATTATTATTGTTATTATCAAGGAGACCGAACTTATCAAACATTGAATTTCCGACTGTCATTGTATGTTCTTTTTTTTAATTTTGTTTCTTATACTTAATATCTTAATTATTCCTCATATTATCTCTTATTGTTATATTTTTATTGAAAATAATATACAAATAATTATTGTGACAGTATCAAATAGTTGTTTCTCGGAATCGTCAACATAGAGTGTTTAAGCATTATGAAAGCTCGCTGCTTCTCTCGACTTGGCTTTGATATTATGAATATAAACTGATTGTGAGATTTAATTTATTTATTAGATAAACTTAAACAAAAGTTAGAGAAATAAAAATTAATTTTAATTTAAATGTATTATTTTGATTAAATATTATATAGCGTTTCTATTATTATTTAAAAATATAATTTTAAAAAATGTATAGTAAAACTTTATTTTGATAATATTAAAGCCTCTTTTGAATTAAGAATTGGAAGGAATAATTAAAATATCAAATTTATTAATATTTTAATTATAATTTTAATATTATTTTTTTTATAGAATCTCATATTCATCAACAGCACAATCAACTGAGGAAAATTATACATTTGAAATATCATTTTCTATCTGCATAAAATTTTATTAAATATCTCTAATTTAAATAAAATTTAAAAAAGTTCTTATTTATTTATTTTGCACAGTCTGATTTTAAATGTTGATTAAATATATTTATACATTTATAAGCTTATTATATTTTAAGATATAATTAAAACTGATTCTTTAGTTGCTACTATGGTAAAATGACTTCTCCTTCAATTTTGCTAATGCTTTATTATTATTATATAAATATTAATAATTTTAATTATTAATTTATAATATTAAAAATGCTCGATTAATTGACTTTATTAAATGTATCTGGTTTGAATATTATTAAAATGTGTATATATTTATAATCTGAATAATTTTTTCAAAATATACTATTAAATTATTATAAAATGAATGTGACAAACAACATATCCTATTTTTATTTTATCTCTTGAAAATTGAATTTGAATGAAAACTCATTCTTGTTTAATAATGATTTAATTAATTTTATATGAAATAATTAAAATAATTATTTAATGTTATGTGAGCTGCCTTATTTCTCCTATATAATTAAAAAATAAATTAAAAAATTATTAAATATTTATTTTAATTTTATTAATTGATTCATATTATAATATAATTAAGCATTAGGAATAATGGGCTATAAGAATTGAATAATTAACATTTTTATTATTATTTTCACAGTTTTATGAATATAATATCAATAAAAAAATATTTTAATTAATATTTTTATTGAAAATTGAAATGTATGGCCATTATAATGTTTAATCATGCTTATATATTAAATTAACAGCCTAAAATTAAATTGAAATTTGATATATATATTTTTAAATTATATTATTAAGCAAATATATTTTCTCATTGTTGCATATCATAAAATTAAAATTTGTCCCTTAAATTAAAAATATAATCATAAAATTTTTATAAATCCTGCAATATGAAAAACTTAAATTAAAATTTAATATTTTATTATGAAAATAAATTAATAAATTATTTTTAAATATAAAACTCTCTCAAAGGCATAAATTATTAAAAGAGAAGTAATTTAAAAATTATGAATTGCAGCATCTAAAGAGTTTAACTTACCTATTATATTTTTTAAATATATATATATTAATTTAAAAATAAAAATATTGAAAAAATCCTTAAGATTCTATTAATATTTACCTATTCAAGTGGGTTTGGAGTCTAAATATCTTGAAGTAAAGGATTTAAGGATATTATATTATATGGGGAAAAACTATTATAATTTGGAATGAATTGTTCTGGATAATATAATTTATTAATATAATTACAAATTACAGATAGAAATATAATATAATATTCATATGTTCTGGGGTTAAGGTATTTATTTATTATTTGAAAGTGGAAAATTAGCTCTTCAATATAAAACTATAATTGTTTTGATATAACTTATAGGAAATATTAATAAGTTGTTTTAATGTACTAGATATGAATTATTTAATTCTAGGATTAATAAGTCAAAATACGAGATTCTATAATTAATTGAAATATATAGTAAAATTGACACTAAAGTTATATTATTGTTAAATTATATTTAATAGCTTTTATCTAATTCATCTTTAATTGTTAATAAATTTAAGCTTATTTATTTACTAAATAATTGTCTAAGATATTTTAAAAATAAGTTTAAAATATTTTAAATCATAAATATCTAAGAACCCTTTAAAAATAATTGTTTTTTTTGCTGACTTCATATTTTATCCCTCTAAATTTTACAATTTATGCATATTTTTAACAATTGATAATATTCATATCAAATTATAAAATTTAAGAGGATTGAATATATCATTCTATTCTGTTTTTTATTATTCATTAAAATTAAATACTCTCGCTTAGCCTAAAATATAAATAATTAAATTAAAGCTTAAATTGCCTTTTCTATGGATAAGCGGATTTATTTGTGGGGTCACGGTTTGACTGATGATTTTTATGAATCCCTCATCTACGTTCTCATCATCGGATATGTCTTATAAGATTTTACTCGATTTTAATCCTTAAAAATTAACATCTATATATCTTAAAATAAAAATGATATTTCTTAAATAACTTTTAATAAACATTTTTTTATATTGATTTAAATAGAATTTAATTTTACTAAGGAAAGTAAGAAATCTCCTCAAATTTAATTGTAGTTTAGTTTTATCATATAATTTACATCCATCATTAAAAATGCTTTAATTTATAAAGACAGCCAAATTAAGGGCATTAGGTACGAATATCTCTTTATAGAACTTAAATTACTCTGCTTTAATGTAGATCTTTACTCTTCAAGATAGGTTTTTTATAAATAATAATAATTATTTTATAAAAATAATGTTGTTGACTAAGATATTGTGTTTCATTATGTCATGCTACAAAATGAAATATAGGTTAAAAGTTTTATTAGGCATTTAAGAGATTACGAAATTAATTATATTAAATGGTAATTACAAAATGGGAATTCTAAAAATAGCTATAGCTAAGAAAGATATTCCCATCAATTAATTTTTTCAAGTTAAATTTTATCTTTAATTTTCTAAGAATTTAGGTTGTGTAAAATACAGAACACATCAGATTTTATAAAAACTAAATGGAAGGAGCAATTAAAAATGGTAAGTACTGCTTTTTTCTAATTTTAAAAGCTTAATGACATTGGTAAGAACAGGTCAATAATACTAAAGAATTGTATATTTTATTATAATAAATTTTTACCAAGACATGTATTAGAGAAAACATAACAACCCTATCATTTCTCAATCGCTAAAAAAAATCATTAAGAATAAGATAAGAGATAATTCAATAAATTTTCAAAAATACATACCATCCCTGCCCATGGCATAAAAATAGATTAGCATAAAATCACTTAAAAATTTAAAAGACTCAAATATGTTTTTTTACTTAAAAGTCGTTAGTGATACTTATGTAACTATTGTTGATATTTAAAAATAACTAAATCTTAGGTATTAATCATTAAAAGAACATTTCTTAAAGTTGTAAACATTATTTAATGTTACATATGTTTGATTTTATTGATAGTTTTCTAGTAATAATTTTTATAGTCAATGCAGATACTATTTATGATATTCTTAAATATATCAAAATCAATTAATTTATTTATATTTTATAGAATTTTTTGGGGGTATAATTCCTTATAAAATAAAAATATTAACAAAACATTACCATATCATATATCATAGTATTGTTTTAATTTAGCAATTATCAAAATATTGAATTAAATTAATTCCATGTTGCGAAGTACAATTATATTAAATTAAAATGTGAAATAGTGATTATATATATAATATTAAGCAATTTTTTGAATATAAGTATTTGCTAATATGATAATTTAATAAAAAAGTATTAAGTTATATTTTTATCACAAATTTTATTGAGTAGAAACTTTTTTAAAAATTTAAAACTTTTAAAGTACTTAATTAATTTATATAGTATAACTTTTTTTATTAGAATCCGTGAAAAATTTCAGATTTTTTTCTCTAATAAAGATATAGAACACTATAATATTGTATAATAAACTATACAATTGATAATAGAAGATTACATAAATTTATAAACAATTCTTTAGAAAATTATATATTATTATAAATACTGTAAGATTAGCTTGGACTAAAACTTTATAAAATTATTATAAAACTTATTATTCATATATTTTTCAAATTAAAATTGAGTAGTTACTACGTAAATAGAGCATTATCAAATTATATAATGACATTTAATCTTTTTCAATAATAATAATAAATATAAAAAATGTCTAGTATTTGAATAAGAAAATATTGCAATCATTCTTTTATTTTTTTAGATTCACTTTATTTATGCAATAATTATGCATAATGGTTAAATCTGTTTTAAACTTAATTGTCACTAAATTCATTAACCAAGTATCTTACATCCTCTCAAACCACTTTTTATTATATTTATTTAAAAAATAATTACTATATTTTAATAATAAACTATATTTTGTGTTTGTTTTTTTCTAATTTTTTTAATTAAGAAATGAATTGGATTAAATTTATCCTTTTTTTAACACTTAACTATGAAATTTTATTTTATCAATATTTTTACTCATTCCAACATGATTTTTACAAATGAATAGAATATATATAATGAAAATAGAGTAATTAATAAAGTTATGAAATAAAATAAATTATCTAAAGTTAATTTCATAAATATATTTTGAATGAAATAATTTGTCTATCTGATTTTAGATTCTTTTATAGTATGAGTAAACTTTAATCATAAAATTTAATAGTAACTTATCATGTTTTAATGCATTTAAGTGATAATCTTATATCTATTTTTTCATTATATTGTCTGCTCCTAAATTTAAATTTACTAGTCAGTAAGCTCCAAGTCTTCGTTGTTTGGGGTGAAATCGTTTCCAGTATTTGGACCTCCTAAACTCGATTGAGCGTTCCACCCTCCAATTTTAATATAAACTTATTAATAATTAATATTTTTGCATTCATAAATATACAAAGTTATGCTTTTCTTTGGAATTTTCAATTAGAAAGTTTCTTTTTATACATATGAATCTTTAATTTAATGAGTAACTAATACTTAATGTTATATAATATTTCAATTTTAGTGTTGGTTCGATTAGATTTACCACTTTGACCCCTAGTAGCCTTCTACCCATTTTATAAAGTCTTAGATTTGGTGAAGATCACATGACTGCCGCTTGTATTATGAGAAGCCTGTGAACCTAATCCATTTGCATTGCTTGATAATTTATTTGTGCTTTGTTTCCTATTTTTAAATTTTCTAGATGGGGGTTGCTATGTATATATCAAATCGTAAGCGTTTTTGTTATTTTCTAGATGTGCTTAGTTTTTATGAAGAGTAGGATTATTCAAAAAATAAAAAAGTTAAGCTTTCTATCATGTGAATGAAATGTTAATTAAATTATATCGCTTAAATTTTACTAAATATAGTTTTGCAGGATTTAGAGGTTGATGATTCTAATTATTATTGGAAGTATTTTGTGTTTCAAAAACCAATGTAGATAACTCAAAAATAAATTTGATTTAATCTATGATTTTAAATACAGTAATTTAATAATTTAGATGCCGCTTAATTTTATAAAGTATTTTGTCTATTCATATTTTGTCTTTATTAAATATTTGAACTTTTTGGCCTTCCATTTGATGAAAGTGGTCTCCCTCTATAATTTTTCCTCAAATCGTAACTCGAAGTGGTGCCTGGTCTTACCATGTTGTAAAAATTACTGCTCTAATAATTAACTTTATTCATTCAATTATGTGTTTTACTATCTATGAATTTTTTTTATTTCAGATAAATAGCCTTAATAATAATAAATCTCAGATCAAGAAAATTTATATGAATTTTACCAATTAAATAATTAACTTCACTTCCTATGACCTCCAACCCACTATCATTAAGATTATTTAGATTTTATTCTTTGATTCTTGTCTAATTTTAGTCTAAAGACTAATATAGTAGTTACTACAATTAATTAATGCTATTATTTGGTAAATGTTACACTGATTTCTTTTGTTGTTAAAATGGTGAGAGCCACTACTTCTGCATTAAAGTTTATGTGTTATATAATAAAGTCCAATATAATAAACGAAAATATATGGATGAAAAAAATACACAAGAGTTATATAATAAATATACAGAACATATAAATTATAAAACTAAATTTAAGTTGAGGAATTGTTAATATTCTTATGAGTAAGAAGCGATTTATTATTTGAATTATGAGGGATTGAATCATAGACTGTGGTGTTTTTATAAACATTTCCATGTCTATCTTTTAAATAATCTTTGTAACCTCCCACTATTACCAATCCATTAAACTTAACATACTTTAATTAGAGACTAAAGTTTATGATAAATTAAGTTTATTGGATTTAAGGTGTCTGTAGCGACTCTGTATGTTATTATTCTACTAATCATTTATTTGATTAAAATTTTGCTAATCATTGTATTAATGCTTGATGCCATTTTAACCCAGACCCATGCTATGATCTCTTATACTACTCATAATATCTTACAACCTGCTTCCCTAGTAAGTTTCTTGAATTTAAAGCTGCTCTTTTTGCTTCATTCGCAATTCTCTCTCAATGACTTAATTATGAAATAATCTTTAAAAAATTGAAAACATAAAGGTATTAATTAATTTGAATAAATTTACTAGTAATCTCTAGTTTTTTTGTATTTGGGTTATAATTTATAATGTCTTACTTAACTTCCATGTATTTCTTACTTTCAGCCAGACTTGCATAGAGCTGTCCACTCTAACTTACGATTTTAATTGGCTTAGTTTTATCTATTTTAGTGCTTATTGTCTGCCTACGCACGAATCCATTTATAGCTAATTACAGATTGATATCACTTTTTAGCTACAATTCTTCTTCGATTTGCATGAAATTGTTGTGTTTGTAGTTGTTAGATTTTTTGTTGAATTGTTGAGTGTTAATTAGTGTTTTAGAAGCACTGGATATGTGGTTGGATAGATGGGGGTTTTAGTAGAAACCAGATAAACTAGAGGCGCCATGGTTGTGAAAATCTTTAAATGCTTAATGAGACTTTCTTAACAAATTTCCTTTGCTTTTAGATTAGCTGCCATTTTTTTATAAATTAAAATTAAAAAATTCTCCAATTTCATTCAATTTTAATCCCAAGAAAATAATTTCACTCATATATTCTACCAAAATTAAATAATGCTGCCACCTCTATCGTTTTTATATAATTCTAATTAATTGCTCTAACTTTACCTGATTTTAGCTGTTTTTAATCTTTGAATCTTAGACGAAGGTCTGGAATAGAATTAAGGGGGCTGCGGAAGATTCCCTGGATTTTAAGAGAAAAAATTCATGTGTGAATTCTACTAAATTGCCTAGTTATGATGAGTATTATTATGTAGAGGTGAAAAATGCCTTAAACTCATTTTTTTAAATTAAAGTATTATTAATTAATTTCTTATATATGCAGTCATATTATATTATTATCTAATTGGTGATTAAGAATTATACTCTATAAGTAAAAACATATATTGAATAAGCTAATAAGTTGCTGATAAATAATTATCAATAAAGTATATATAATAACATATATTTTATCACATTTCATATACATGGACTCAGATAGTTAATACATATAATTTACATAAATTATAATTTTGTTATGGATTCTTGATATATTAATTAATACTTATTCGTTAATATCTTTCATTGAATTGATATTATCAGGGAGAATTGAAGCTCATATTACAAAAAAGTAAAATCTATTTTGTTTATTCAAAATCTCTCAATAATTATAAGAGATTATTTAGAGTTTTTAAGGTTTTAAGTGATAGTCAACAAGATCATCAGGAGAAGCAATAAGTTATTCAGAGATAACCTACTCCATATTACAATTAATATTTCAGTTTGTTTTTCATTAAAAAAAATATTTATTCTACAAAAAAATTTTAATTCAAATTTGAATTTAACAAACTCCTATAGTCCCCAAGAAGCAGGCAATTAAAAATTGGATGTAATTTGATATGTCAGAGGAACTAGCTGAATCTCTGGTCGCAAACTAATTTGTGCAGCCTACTGATGTTTAAGCATAAAGTCTGGTTTTCCTTAATCTAAATTATTTTAAGTTCTAGTGAGAGATTTAAAGTGTAGAATCTTAGTGAGTTGCATTTATGAAATAGTATCACTAACTATGAGTGTGTGATTAATTGAATGCACATGTTGATATGGTGATTGCAGCTAAGACAGGTCAAGGTAAAACTCTGACATTCGGTATCCCCATCTTAGATTTACTGATTAAACGCCTCATCAAGGACTAGTCAGGAGAACCTGAGGAATTCACCTCTATCAAGGCTTTGATATTTTTGCAAATCTCATCTCATCATAAACCTGTTTGCAATTTAAATTAATAAAACGTGAATTGATAATGAGTCCTACTCGTGAGTTAGCAATACAGATTAAAGATCACATTTAAGCAGTCGTACCTGTTTAATATCAAAATAAGATTAAGCTATGTCCACTTGTCGGTGGTATGAGTATTTAGAAACAGGAAAGACTACTTTCCTACAACCTTAAAATTATTGAATCTTCTGATATACTTCCCCACAAATTGTCTCACATTATAAATTTTTTCTTGTAAAAAACCCAACAATTGTGATCGCAACACCAGGTCGTCTCTGGGAGCTCCTGAATGAAAGAATGAATCCATACTTGCAAAGTGCACTACCCATGATTGACGTACTTGTGCTGGATGAGGCCGATAGAATGATCGAAGATGGGCATTTCAAGGAAATGAAATATATTTTGGACTATGTCTATAGCAAGAGAGTTGAATTCAAGAAGCTCAAGCTACTCAGGGAAAAGAATAAAATAGTAATTTTATAGTGAATTTAATCATAAGATCTTAGATATAAAAAAATTCATAATAAACTGTGATTAACAACGTATTATATATTATAAAAAAAAATAACTTATTTAAAAGTAAATATGAAGAACTTAAATGCTGATGAGACAGATCCTAAAGTTTTGGAATAAAAGAAAATGAAGAAAGATATTATTGATAGAGCAAAATCACAAAAGGACAACATATTTATATGAAACAGTATAATATAAATTTATATATTAAAGTGAATTATCGCATGAATATAAATAATTAACATTTATTAACATGGTGATTAAGACCATAGAGACCAACAAAAACATAAAATTCGACATGAACAAGGTAGTAGACCTCTACGACGAGAGTGAAATGTTGGAGGAAATCGATCCCGATGAGTTAATAGTTGAGGATGGTCATAAAAATGACGAAGAAAAGGAAGAAGGAAAAGGCAAGGGCAAGAAACAGAAGAGATTGAGTCAGCAGCAATTGTCAAAGGAGCAGGAAGAGAAATTCGCTGCTGAATATAAGAAAATGGGAGGCATTCAGCACATTATTTGTTCTGCAACCATGACTATTGATCCAACAGGACGTATTACACCCAAGAAAGCCAAGAAAATCTTGAAATCTGGACATATTTCAAGTATAAATTTAATACAATATGATCTCAATAACAAAATTCCTTAAATTTATATAAATTTTTTACCAAATTATAATATAACTAACTTATTTTACTAACCTGTAATAATAAACCAGAAGCAGTAGACACATTAGAGCAACTATGTAAGACCTTGAGATTCAGAACCAAAACTCCAAAGGTCATCGATTTGACTGAAGAGGAGCGCATGCCGGAGACACTTAAAGAATACGCTCTCAAGTGCGAACAGAAAGAGAAAGATCTCTATGTCTACTATTTCATGAAGTCTACTTAAAAATAATTATTAAAGAATTGTTTAGTATAATTAAACAGTTTTATTTTTGAATAGTTTACATAAATGAAGTAGAAAATGGGTGAATCCTGCATTATTTTCAGTAATTCAATTACTTGCACCAAGAGAGTCAGTTCTCTAAAATAATCTAAAATATCTAAAAAAAAATAAATAAAATATTTGTCTTTATTTTATAAGCAATTCAAATTTTGAAATTGTTCTCTCTTGACTTTCTTGAAAATCCCAAACCACTGCTTGCACTCAAAAATGCAACAAAGACAAAGACTTAAGAACTTAGATAGATTCAAGCAGGGTGTCCAAGCTATTGAAAACGGCAGCAGTACTATTCTAAAAATAGTATTTGTTAATTATATAAATTATTCAAAATTAAATCGTATTTGAAGAGGCAATTTTTTCAGTTTCATATATTTTTTACTAATTTTACGATAAAAGTTCAGTTTTGGTCTGTACTGATGTAGCAGCTAGAGGACTTGATATCCCCTACGTGTAAAATATACTCCACTATCAATCATTTCACTTTTATTTTACTCTTTTAAATTCCTGCAAAAATAGAAGAATATACATGCATTATTAACAAAAAGAACAGATATTATATTAATTTTTTGTAATGCCCATTCAATGCTGAGATATACATTCACAGATGCGGTCGTACTGCTAGAATCGGTCGCTCTGGTGACTCACTCTCCCTATTGGCAGCTGAAGATGAGAAGAACTTCAAAATCAATTTAATATTTTGATAAAACTTAAAGTACAAATGAGCATAGAATTACATAATTTTGAAGAAAAATAACAAAAAATATTTTTATAAAAAATCATTAGGAAAGTGCTGAAAAAAGACGTTGAGAGCGTTTAAATGTTCCCAGTGAGCTACTATCAACTGAATAAACTAGAGCCATTAGTAGAAGCTGCTAAGTAATTCGAAGGTGCTCTTCATCGTAAAAATCACATATAAAATTAAGAGTATTATTTAAGAATAAGCTTAGCAATTTATAAGAAAATGCGAAATTAAAAATATAATTACTAATTAATATTGATGTATAATTGTAAAACTAAGGAAGAGAAGAGCACTAGTTGGATGTTAAAATTGGCCAAATCAGCAGATCTTGACTTAGATGATGAAGACGAGAAGACTCTTAGAGAAATATCATAAAATTTAATTATTATCTTTTATGTTCTTAGTAAACAATTCAAAGTATACAATTTTTATTAGATTAATTCAAATGGATGGTGAGAATTCAATTAAGTCCAAGAAAAAGAAGGGAAAGAGAGAAGTCAAAGCACCAGTCGATATATTTGATAAGGATTTAGAGAAAATGCAGAGAAGTCTCGATGACACTGGAGCTAGACATAAAACTAAAGCTGTCAGCAAAGTTCAATAGATGAAGTTTATTATATAATTTTGCTACTTTTTAAAAATAATATAAGGAGGTGTTACATTTCCCACTTTATCATTAATCGTGATTAATCCTTATTTCAATATTATTGTATTATTGGATTTAAATACTATGTATTTTTTATTATTACAAAATGAAAGAAAGATACGATGACTTGAAGAAACAAGAAAACTTCAAGAAAGTATCAAACAGCAGTTTCTTAACCCCAGAAGCCGCTTCCTACTTGAATGAAATAATCAAGAAGGGTCAGTCGCAAGTTGACAATGAAATCGTGTATGCTGGTATGCACAGTGATAAATCAACTCCACTCAAGTTCAAGAGAAAGGAAAAGTTTGCATTAATCTTTAATGAAGTTTATACAATGAGTAGAAAAGAATTTGAAAATGCTGAATTTCACATGATTTCTAAATGATTTTTATAATTAAGTTAGGAAAAGTTCACTAGCAGATACAAGAAGAGAACCAAGAGCAGAGGCAAAAACAGAAAATGATGAATTAAAGCATAGCAAGATTATTGGAATTAGCAATGCTATCATACTTAATTAAACCAACTTATTATTTATTGTTCAAATCACTAGTGATTCTACAAATATAGATAGATTAAGCGAATTTCTTCAAAAATATTTGTAATATTTCTTCTCTTAAATACAATTGAAACATATTGCTAAATCAGAAGTATTTTTAGTTAATTTTTTATGGTATCTCCACTTCTTATCACATTTAGCCAATATAATTGCAGTTTATACATAAGAAAAAGAAAAGTATGAATCATTGTTCGACTGAATTGACCATATGAGCGGCTTCTGCGATGTTTGTGTCTGAGTGCCAGAGCAGAGTGAACTTTGGCTTTGGCTGTTGGCCTTCCTCCAACTCTTCTTCTTGTTCTGCTTCTTCATCCTCTCCCTTCTTCTTCTGCTCGTAGTTTCCAGTGAGTTGGTTTCCGTTCTTGAACACCCATTTGCCCTTTCCACTTGGCTTGTTGTTTTCAAATGTGCCTTCGTAATACATCCCATTATTATTAATGCTAAATTTACACAATAACCTACTCTTATAAGGGCAAAACATTGCTTGATAAACGACTTAATTTAAGCCATTTGGGTAGATCCATCTACCGCTCTCGATATTGCTTTGCTTCCATTAGCCAAATAATTTCATTCCAGTGGCTTTGAACACATAAGTGCCAGTGCCCTCCTTATCACCGAATTTCCACCAGCCGGAATATTTATCACCGTTTGGGTATGTGAACACACCTTCACCATGTCTGCGACCATTCTCCCAATATCCATTGTAGTCACCCTTTCCATTATAAGCCATTTGACCAATGCCATGCTTGAAGTTTTATTTCCATTCTCCATCGTATTTATCGCCGTTACTAGCATTTATTTCAAATTATTATACAGAATTAGTATGAAAATTATTTCAAATTTGAGCATAGAAATACTTTCCACGACCTTCACGGATACCATCCTGGAAGTCACCCTCGTAGATATCGCCATTGGGATAGTAGGCGGTACCTTTACCTGCGTACTCACGGGAGATGTTCTTTTTCTCACGATTTTCAGTTATCAAAATGTACTTTGGTTGATCTTCTTCGTCTGCCATTATTATCGATATAAATATCATGTTAAAAGTAAATATTTATTGATTATATAAAGATTAAATTTATACAATAGTTATGTGTATATTTTATTTTGTTTTAAGAAATATTTAAATTTATTATAATTATGATAATTAGAATTATAAAATCACTGCTACATTAAATTTACAATGGGCTTATTTATTTATATATATTTATATATGCTTCTCCAATATGTATACCCCTCCCCTTTCTTTAATTTATTGTGATATTTTTAATAAGCAATTTTGTAAGCTTTTATGTCTCCGTATCATATAATTAAATTTACAATAACAAAGAACAAAACAAAAACAATATATCAAGGATGCGTTTATACAATAAACTACTCACATAATCATTTGTTTAATTTCCTCTAGTTCAGTGGCGTACTGCTGGTTGCGAAGGTCTAACTGAGCGAAGTCATTTGCTATGTTTGTGCCTTTTAATGTGTTGCCATAGTCATCGTAACCGTTTTCATCGTCCTCTTCTTAATAATATCATCAAAAATAATCATAACATATAAGTAATTGTTTTAGCTTAAATATTGGGATATAATAATGATTCAATTTAATTAAAAGTCTCTTCAATTCCGTTTAAATCGTTATTCAGATATTATGATGATTGACTTTGCTATCCATAAGGATCTTTGAAGTAATACATATTTAAATTGTAAATAAAACTTTTAAAATTAATTTGGATCTGCCCCATACATATTATCATAGTCAAGGTTGTTACTAGAGGTATGTGTTGAATTAGCTTTATATCCATTTAATTTGGGTTTAGACAAGTTTTTAGAAAATTCTATTGCTTTATCTCGTGAGGTTTTTTCTTTGGGCTTATCATTCATATTCCTCTTCATAAACCTCAAATGTTAAGAACAATTATTTAAAAATGCACATTAAAGTTATAGGTGATTTTTAAGATGATATTTCAAATTATTATATTTAAGTTTAGCTGGGGGTTTAGCCATATTTTGAAGTTTCAGTTAGCGAGCATATTCAGCTGCTTGTTCTTATTTCCTTTTGGCTTTCTCCCAATCTTCCCCACCGATATTTGCACCTAATCCACCAAGTTTACTTGACTATTATGTCGTTACCATTTATTTATATTCCTTCACTGTATATGGTTTGTATAAACTATACTACATATCTATAAGACTTATTTTACAAGGTAATTATGTGTAAAAATATTTAATTAAGATTTATATGAATTCAAGTTTATACTTCCAGTAGTTGTGGTGGCTTAAGTTTGACCACCGCCACTGGTCATTCGAACTTAACTGCCATTAGACTGCGAACTCTAGTAATTAGTGTTCGATATGCCAGTCAGTGGTTTATTCTTCTCCAGATATTTCTAGTCAGCCAGCTCAAACTATTTATAGATGTCCTATCGTATGGGCACTGGACTGCTCTAGGGCGGTAGATTGTTTATGTTTGCACCATATATGAATTGCTACTACTATTGAAGCATGAGCATTTATTGCTGCATCATGAGTATTTACTATTTTAACTGATCTGGATTTATTATGTTTTATCCTGAAATGGGATTTTGCATGTTTTGTAAACCGTTTAACATAGGTACTTAAGCATGAAGATTCGTATTGTTTCCTACCATATTATTAGCTTAGTAAGGATTTTCATTAGAATTTTATTGCTAAGGGGATTTATCTTACAATTATTGGGTATTGACGTCAGGGCGTCCCACCCTCGGTCAGGACGTCCCAGATGACGTCAGGACGTCCCAGGTGACATCAGGACGTCCCAGGTGCTTCAGGACGTCCCAGGTGACGCCAGGAAGTCCCAGATGACGTCAGGACGTCCCAGATGACGTCAGGATGTCCCAGGTGACGTCAGGGCGTCCCAATATAATAAATAGTAAAAAAAATTTATAATGTTGTTTTGAACTCTAAATAAAATTCTCTTAGAATTTTATCAGGCAGGGTCCTAGGGGGGCAACCCCTAGCGGGGTCAGGATGGGCAGAGCCGTTCCTTCGATACCAAATTGAAATAAGTAATAGCAGGGGTCTAGGGGGCGGCATTTCCTTGTGGAGGTTCGGGCTTAGCCTCCGAAAACCTTTTTGAGTAAATGTGTATCAATAAGTGAAAATAAGTAATATTTAATCGTTAAAATATAATCGTTAATAATTATTTAATTAGTTTGTATATGGAATCCTTTCAACAACAAATCAAAGACGACTAATCTATTCATGTCATTTAAAATATAGTACATGAGTTACTAGCTTGCGGCTTACTATAATTTAATCTCTAATGCATACGATGTGACTAATAATTACAAGTGATATATACTACATCTAATAAATACCAAGATCATTGTTTCTATGAGTGTGAAAATTCTAAATGTCGATCCAGATAGTCTATTAAGAATGGGTTAAGAATTTATTGTCCTAATACATTACCATTGAAAGCATTAAGAGAGATACTCTTTACTTTTTTTCCTACTGGAAGAAATACAAGTGAAATTGTAGAAGATATCTAAAAAAACTTTTAACTTAAAACAAGTAGAGAATCTGTAGGAAAAGTTTTGGGTGATATTCGTAAAATAATTAAAGCCAAGTTATTGTTTGAACAGAATAGCTATCCTTTATAGGGTGATGTGTAGATGGATGAGATGATTAATTTTTTTAAAAAAATTTATATTAAATTTATAACAAAAATTTTAATAAGTTTTGTTAAAAAAATTAAATTTAAATATCTTAGTTATATCTTGTCTATTAATATCCAAAGTGCAAGACTATATAATAAAGTTTAAATGTTTTATGTTTACTAAAATTTCATAGATATTAGAATATAGGTATTGATAAATTATAGCACAAATAAAATGATTTAAACATACATAAATCCAAACATTTCAAATAAAAATATTAAATTAATGTTTTTGAATAGTTATACATATTTTTGGCATTCAAACATAAATAAGTAATTTTAATATCTTGGTAAAAAGTTATTTTATTTATACTAAAAATAATTTTATAATATACAAAATTCATCTTAAATTACTAAATGAGTTAATTACTAATAAAGATAGAATTTTCTAAATGAAATAGTTAAATGTATAAATAAATTTTTTATAAAAGAGCAATTCTTGTTTAAATTGATTTTAGCTAAAATTATTTTATATATTATAATGTCACAATTTTAATATAAAAAATTATTATAAATTTTATAAGCGCAAATAATATATACAACTTTAATTAATGTATAGTAATATCCTTTGATAGTTACCAAAATAAGGAAATTATATATTAAAATTCTAAGAGAATTTTATTTAGAGTTAACAACATTATAAATTTTTTTTTACTATTTATTATATTGGGACGCCCTGACGTCACCTGGGACATCCTGACGTCATCTGGGACGTCCTGAAGTCATCTGGGACTTCCTGGCGTCACCTGGGACGTCCTGAAGCACCTGGGACGTCCTGACGTCATGGGACGTCCTGACGTCATCTGGGACGTCCTGACCGAGGTGGTACGCCCTGACTCAATACCCCAATTATTATACCTTGCTTTTTGCATTTTATTACTGCTAAGACCTCAAACCAGCACTCCTGAAACCTTAAGTTCGAGGTTTAATTAAGGTTTTAGTCTCTGAATTATTTTACGTTTAATCTTCGTCTATATTTAGAATTTATTAGTCTGATTAAGTGTTGATGTTTTGATTCATGCCACCGAATTGTATCTAATGTTGTTTGTATTGCTAGATTGGATTGCTCACACTGGCTGCTCTATGCTTTACTTACAGATTATTGTAAGTTTAATCTGATAATTAAATATATATATAAAAAAATCTCAAAATCATAGCTTGATCTTTAACAATAAAACATGGTGAAGCTTTTCTCATACTAATATGTTTTTAGTGAGCGGTAAAATTTGTGAATAAAAACGAACATTTTTATAGTAAACTAATTATGTATAATCTGATTATTAATTCTAATTCATTCTTCTAAACTGAGAAGTTTCATTATTATTACTATTTGCAGATTGTTATTTATTAAGGAGCAACTTGCCATTGCTAATACTAGAAGTTGTTATTATTTATTTGGTGACATTAGCGAAGTTATTGTGTCTTTATTTTTCAACTGATTTTCGAAGGTTTTAGCTGCTTGGTGGTTTAGATGAACTATTATTTCCTGCTTTTATCTAATAAATTTCGTAAATAAAAAAATATTAATATTAACGAAATTTGGCTAAACTAAAAGTTAATATAATTTGAGAATTAATTAAATATAAAAAACTGCAGTTATAGTATTATATTAGGATGTTTGTTACGAACCAGGTGTTGGTGTCTAGTAATTAAGATTATTTTAATTGATATTCTGTGGTCTCTACGATTATGAGGACATAATTGGTGTTTAGTTATTTGTAGCAAGGGAGTTATTAGAGTAGTTTGTATTCAATGTCCAGTTTGGTTCAGAATTTATGTTCATTGCTTGATTTTGGTTTATTCCGTTATTATTAATATTTGAGAATGGATTAGGGTGGTTGTTATGGACTTAATTATTATTTGTGATATTTGTCTGATTATTAATATTAAAAATTCATTTGATTTTAAGTGGTTATATATAATACTTCGTTCATTATTTTTGCACTTAGAAAAAAATTAAAAATACACTGATTATTATCGTTTTAATTATTTATCAAACCAAGTTGAGCTTCTCTATTTCTTTTCATTCTCATTGCAATTGACATGCCAGTATTTGCACCACCTTAAAAGCCAGAATATGCAGTATTCTATGCCATTTAATTCGTTTATCCGAATGCATCATCGTTAATTAAAATGATACTTTGTGAAATTAATCTGAATTGATCAAATTTTAAATATATTATACAATTAATTTTTTCCCTTTTTAGAATTTATTGAGAATTAATAATATCGTTAGTACTGCTATTATTTCTTTTCTGGAGTGCTTCAGCCATGTTTTAGCCACCTTTGAGGTATATATTATCTGCATGTAAGTCCTCTAAATCATTCAGTTAATAAGATTAGTAATCGTTTCCTCCCCCATTTATCTACCCTTGATTGCCATTTTAAAAGTAAATGCATGTAAAATATAGATATTTTCAATCATATGCCAAAATTTAATATAGTTTTTAAAATAATTGCCATTAATGCCTGCTTTACTGAAGTAAGAGTGATTGGAATTGGCTGTGCTATTCATAAACTAAGGGTTCTGATTAAACTGAGTTTATTATTTTTACTAAGTATTATTTATTCCACCTCCAATCCCGAATGATGTTGATTGAGATGAGAAGCCATTCACAAAAGTGATTATTTGATATATTAAAAACAAATTTTAATTATAAATCAGTAGTTTTTATACAAAGAAATATTTATAATGATTGTTAAATCCATTAGACTAGCTATTAGCTCCATAGGTAATTCCCTGGGAATATTAATCCCCTTATTTATTGAAATTATTGTTGCTAATGCTTGCTATATCTACTTTATTTATTGGTACATTTGTCATCGATATAGCTGTTTCAATACCCCCATCCTTTTTAATTATTATTTTATATAATCTTAAATTTCTTATTATATAAATTCTATCATTTTATATAATTATTTTTTTTAAATATACTCAATCCTTGGTAATCATAGAGGTTTTACCCTGAAATCTTGTCTTAAAATCCATATAACTAAATTAAATAACTTAAACTTAAAAATAAAAATCAAAGAATATTAAAAAACCTAAGAACATATAATTCATTCATTATTGAAGAAATTTATAAGAGTAAGAAAATAAACATATTCTTTCTTAAATAACTTACATTTCTTTTTTCTCTTTGAATTGATTATTATTATTATAAATTTACTATATTATTAAATTTTTACATTATTAATTTTTGTACAAATAATTGCATATTTTAATTGAAATATTTTTAAATATTAATTTTATTTTTATGATTAAAGTTAAAGTTAAAATTAGAATTAGAAAAGAATCTTATAATTAATATATTAAGCTATAAGTTTATACTAATGATAAACAATTATACATGTGAATGCTGCAACAGAATTTTTAACTTTGACAAGAGAAAGCCAATCATGTTACCTTGCGATGATACAGTCTGCCTAGAATTTTTAATAAAAAATTCTAAAATTAATGAAGAAGTGTGAAAGAAATTTGTAAATTTTCAAGAAATGCTTTTTAAATATTATAATCATAATTGTATATTATAAATAAAGAATGTGTTGAAACCAAGATACTGCAAGCTTAACCTCATGAATAAAACTCCAGATCTCTAAGATGTTGTTTGAATTATTCTCACACTTTCGAGGATTTGAATTGTGATAAAGTTAACAAATATATCTTGAAGAAGCTTTCTGACCAGGATTTTGTGACAATTGTTTGTGATCAGCATCCAGATATGTTTGCTTTGTATTGTTCTTAAATTTTTATATGATAATTTGAATAAGCTACCAATTAAATTTATTCAATACTACTGCAATTAGTGTGACTAGTTTATTTGCGAATTGTGCATTACTCAACAGCACAAATCTCATAAAGGTGGTTAAAAATCACACTTTACAAAACCCTTTTATGAACAGTATTTGAGATAGACTTTGCCAGATTTTGAAGCTACAATCAAGAATCTTCAAACTCACATTGACAATGTTTTGAGCTTGAAGTAGAATGATGTTTATTATAAATACGTGAAAATTAATATTAAAAAATTGCTGTTATTCACCATTATTTTTGTTCATATATTTATAAAATAACTCAAAACATTTTAGAATGACGCTGTCAAAGATAAAGATTTCAGAAGATCTTTTAGACTTATTAAGCAGTTTTTGATAATATTTTCTGATCGTATTGACCCAATATCTGATTTTGAAAAGATCTAGCATATCTTGGACTATTGAGATAAAAGATTATAAATATTTAATTTATAGATGAAAAGTATACTTAAAAGACTTTTATATCAATAATTTATTTATTGACTACTTAAGAACTTATACGATCCAAGCAGAAATATTTCTGTTAAGGAATAAAATATAATTTTGAAATAATACGAGGAAGGAACTTGATTTGTATTTAGAACAATTAAACATTTTTTTTTATGTATGGTAACTATAGTTATGATCTATCAATTTTTAATTCAATCTTAATCAATCATTTGAGATATTAATTAATCAAATTATCAATATTAAAATCAAAAATACCTACATTAATTTTTATTCTTACAATAGTACTCTTTCAAGCGCACAAAATGTTCTTGTTCTATATGCTTAAACTTCAGCTGGAGTAATGGATTTAATTCAGTTTAAATTTCACAACCCTAAATTATTTAACAATCTAGATAGTCTCAGTCAAATGATTTGGCATAGAATTCATCAGAATTGTCATTATCAATTTCAAATCATGTCTAATAAAGATAATCTGAGAGTTCTGACCTTTTAGAAACAAACATTTCTGGCTAACTTTAAATATTTATTTAATAAAGAGTTTTACACCGAATACATAAACTCTATATATAAAATTTGGAATTAAGCTAAAATATAAATTCATATTTATGTAAGGTTTAGCATTTTTAAATCTTCTTTTATCATATAATAATAACTCTCTTAGATAAACTAGCAAATCAGCTAAAATTAAGGTGGTTAGGATGATTCTTAGCAAAGTTAGAATCAAAATCTACCTTAACCTGTTCCCCAACAAAATTTGAATTCGCCTCAACTTCCTCAATAAGATGCCATTGCCTAAGATTCTCAAAGTCAAAATGTTCAGTAGAGTGAAGTTATTGAAGAGGAAAAATCTACAGAAGTAATTTTGCCTCCAAGAACTTTTCTTAAAAAATATTTATATCTTATAAAATAAATTTTATAGAAATTTAATTAACCTTTTAAATGATAAAATGGAAAATAAATTTCGCAAATTTTGTATATTATTAGATTACATTTATAAACTGTTCCTGCCATTTCTGATTAGCATAAATTTAAATTTAAATTATTATTAATTTTGAAGCAAGGATACAAAGAATTCGTCAGACTAGTAGATATCGAAGTGCAGAAGAAGCAAAACTCAATCCTTGCGAATTCCATTCTAAACCACTAAAATGCCACATTTAGACTTTTGTACTAAGGAACTAGAGATGGTTTTACAGTTTAAGATCTTAAAAGAAGAATGGAATCTATTAAAAATATTAATTTAAATTATAATACAATTTATTATAATTTAAAAAAAAGAGTATAAATAAAAGTAGTTTTAAAAAATGAATCTTAAAGGTTCAACTCCAACGTAACATTCATTCTTAGCAATTAAAATATGAAAAAAATATTTAATATATTTAGTTAAATTAGTTACTTCTAAAAAATAAAAAATAATAGGAAAAAATTAAGGTTAGGTATTTGGTGGTTTTTCAAGAACTAAAAGATCTTTTCCTGAGCTTGAAACTAATAAACTTATCATTAAAATTACATAAATTATTTTCCAAAATATAGTATTTTTTAATTAATTTGTTATGAAAATAAAATAATAGATATATTATTAACAATTTTATAGCGACCTTTATTTTATAGTGACCTTTTATTATTTTATAGAATTCTTATATTATATTACAATCTTATATTTTTATCGAAATAAAAAAAATATGTAATATTTCACAAAAATCTATATATTTCACTTTAATCTTCCTCAAATTACTCAAATATAGTTTTTATAATAGAAAATAAAATAATAATTTATAGTAATGAATTAGCAAATATTTTTATGAATTTAAATAAAGATCTAATTAGTTTACTATCCAAATTGAATTTTGGTTTAGATAAAATAGATATATAAATATTGAGGCATTTACATTTTTATCTCAAATTTGTTAAATATAAATTGATGAAGGCCCATAACATTGATAAAATCATAAAGATCAATTTATGTTTACTCAATTAAATCTAATTTAAAATTTTTTCTCAATATATATTTATCAATAATTAATTGTATCTAAAAAGTATTTAATATGTCTATTAATTAGATTTTATTTAGTTTTTAGTTTATCTTTGATGATTAGGCTTTCATTTTCTAGTTGAACAAGTAGAAAGTTTTAAGTGTGAATGTAGGCAATGCAAATAAATATTTATCTGTAACTCATAAGAGTGATTATTTTTATATAATTATTATTATTATTTAAATATATTTACATAGAGATAATAAAATTACTTGTGTGGTTTTGGATAGCATGGCATTAAGATTCCCTCTAATTGTATTTAATAAATGTGTAAGAATATTTAAATTTTATATATATATATAAAAATTGTAACATAAATCAATGCGAATCATATGTTGGCATAGGATTTGTGCTTCCATATGAGTTGAGAAACGAAACTAGATTTAATCCTGGATCTGATGAAAGTGGTGAGTAACAATCTAAATTAATTATTAAATTTAAAATAACCTCAACTTTGAATTATTTTATGAATAAATAAATGAATTAGAATTCTAAAAAGCTATTTATATAATTTTCATAAAAAATTACAATTAAAATATCAAAATATCATAAATTAAATATAATAAATACCTGATTTACCTTGAAAGTAGCCGCTATTATAGCTTGATTAAATGATTTATAGATTATTTTAAGAATTTTCTAGAACTAAAAATATAAAATTGTCTATAAAAATAATTTTTATAAATTATTAAGAAAATATGATACTTAGTAATAGTAATTACCCCAATATAATAAAAATTTAAGTATTGTATCATTGTATTAGATCAGTTATTTTTTTGAGATTTGGTACAATTTCTTTAGTATTGAAAAATACTTAACAAAAATTCCTTTCTATTATTTTCATTTAAGTTTACCCATTCACGAGATAATAAGATAATATATTTATTTAGTTGTAATAAGCTTCAGATAAATTTTAAGAAAAATACAAATTTTTAATTTAATATTTAATTCCTATATTAATTAACTTTGAACCCATCTTTTTCACATAAAACTTTCAAATATATTTTATCTAGTTTGCACATAAAAAATAAGCATTATAATTAAGTTTAATAAAGAGTAAATTTTATTAATAATATTGTATTTTATTGAATGGGAGATAGAGAACACTGATTTGACGAATGAAATCGACGAAAGAAGAAGAAAATACTTGGCTGGTGCGAGAAGATTCACTGTTGATGAGATTGAGGTGTATGAGATATAATATCCAGAAGATATTAATATTGTGAAAAATATATTCATCAAACTATATAATATTAAATGTAATGAGAAGAAATGAAGCTATAAACTTATTATGTTAAATATTATAAACATTATTTTTTCATGTTTAGATGTTTAAAATGTTCATTTTTATTACTTTAAGATTTATATAATGCTTTATATCATATTAATTATGATTATTTTTTATTTTAAATTTGACTTTTAATACTAATATAAATTATAATTATTTGAACAATATTTGATGATATCATTTTTAAAACTTGTTATGATTTTTTATAGATATTTTATTAAATAATGAATAATTTATTGCATTAAATTTAATTGTATTAATCAATATTTTATGCTATTTTCTTATAATTAATATTAGAAAATGATAACATTTTCAATTAAAAATTATTAATTTATTTATTATTTTGATTTTTAATTTTAGTTTTTTTTAAACTTAAAATCTTTTTTATTCAACAAATTTTATGATCTACTAAAAATTTTTATACAAATTCGGAATCAAAACCCCAAAACCCCTTAGTGAGGTTTAAAAGTGCTTTGATTTGTAGGGTATAGTTGGGGTCTTATTGGTGTTAGTAGAGAAATTAGGCCAATTTGCAAAATGAGAAATAGAAATTAGCGAAATTTAGGGTCTATTTATGATGAGTAATATTTAGATTTACTGCTTAAGCTTAGGTATGGAACAAGGATTAATATAGACTAAGCCAAACCTGTACTAAATTAAGCAGCAATAGCAAAGTTATTACGCAAGAGTGCCTCAACTGTTAGGTATCACTGCTTGCTAGCTGTTTAGCATTTTAATTCTGGCTGTTGAACGCATCCTGCAAGAAAATAAAAGTTCTCTCAGGCTCATATTGAATTCCTCTGCGACTCGAAGACTTTGAAGTATTGGGCACACTTTCCATTAGACTAGCGAGCTGTGATGTTTCATCGCAGGTTTCCCGACATGCGTATCTCTCCTTAGACTATAGCAAATATTTATAGAAGAAATGGTATTACTTTAAAGACTGTCAACAGGGTGAAGAGAGTAATTGATTTTACAGTGCCATTTTATAGTAATAATTTAAACTATATATATGATTAAATGCAGAGAGCTATTACTAATAACATCAAGTTCATACACGCTGATGAAGCTGTATTCACTTTTAACACCTTTATTAATAAGTCTTGGTATAAGAAGTATGATAATATAGAAGTCTATGATTAAAAAGTAGAGGTAGTCACCCATGCAATTTTAGCTGGTATAAGTGAAGATTCAGGCTTAGAGAGTTATGTTATTCATCCTCGCTCTATTAAGCGAGAGTAGTATATAGAGTTCCTACATAAGCTCAGAGAGAAGTATAGTAACCAAGAGATCATCCTGTTTGTTGATAACCTCTCAGTTCATAAGACTAAGGAGTCTAAGAAAGCTTATGAAGAGCTAAACATAACTACTGTATACAACGTTCCTTATAGCCCTTAATTTAATGGAATTGAATTCTACTGGAGTTAAATCAAGACATACTACAAGAAGCTGCTGCTGTATCATCTTATGCATGACTTGCCCATCGATACAGTAGACTTAATTCAAAGCAGCTGTAAGAGAGTGAGCGTAGATAAGACAACAGTCTGTGCGAGAGAGGGAAGAATGAATGTTTATAAATAAGTTTTAGATTAAATGAATGAATAAGTTCACATATTAAACTAACCCATAAAGTGGTTTAGCTTCTCTTTCTTCTCCTTTTCTTATGGCTTGCTTGGGCCCATATTTCTTCTCTTAGTGC